>JAHWFP010264039.1:0-18210 GCA_023313725.1 Lithobius niger | reverse complement strand
TTGTTCAAGTTCATTTATCATGCATTCATTTCTCTTTTTTTTTTTTTCTGGCGTGTAATCCTTGGTACATATTTTTTTTAAATAAATTTCTGTGATTACTTTTTCAATTTCCATATAAATTTCATTTGGTTCTTTTTGTTCCTTATATTTTCCAATTAACTTTTGCAAGTTGTTTAATTATGTTTTTGTGAATTCCCTATCATTTAACAATTTCGTGTGCTTTGTTTTTAAAATTTATTTTTGCCTGTGGTTTTTTTTCTACATTTCAGGTATTGTATAGCAATGGTCGGCTGGCTTTGTTGTAATTACGGTACATTTTCATTCCGGTTTGTTTAGACTAGTGCATATTAAGTCTAAACAAGATTTTGTTAAGTTGTGTCTTATTTCATCTCTTGTTGGTGTGTTTATTTCTTGATTGTGTCCAAAAAAGCTACACAATTTTCAAATTTCTGTGTGTCTTTTTAAAACTTTCATCTTCTGTTTCTTGTAATGTGTTAAGTTAAAGTCACCTAAGAAGATTATATTCATTTCCCTTTACTCTCCTTTTAAAAAAATTGTTTTTAATTTTTTGTTAAAAATTGCTGTGACTTGTACCTCAGAATAATCCTATACTTAAAGACGGGAAAGCCAAAGGCTCACAAGAAATAACTAAATACAGATGTAAACCTATTTATTTATACGTTACCTTGGATGTCAGACTGCCTGAGCGGGGAATCGAACCCAGGATCTTTGAAACCAAAGGCAGAGGTCCTACCGCTGAGAAAGAACGTGTCATTCCAAAAGATAACGTAAATAGGTTTGCATCTGTATTTAGTTAATCCTATACAGTGAACTGTTGACTGGCGCACATTTAAAATCGTGCAGCTTGTTTTGACCGCCTTCGACTTATGATTCTTCACTACACAGTGTGTATTTTCATTTTAGCTCCTTGTTTATGACTTCCAGAAAAGAAGGATCATTCACTACTCTTTCACCACCCTACTGCTGATTCAATGGTGGAATTGCCTAGATTTTAAAAGAAATATAACCACTTTCATATATTAAGCTGTCACGCAACACATCCATAAGTTGTGCAGTTTGACAGTGAAAGATGCCGTGCTAACTGTGAATACAAATGTGCTGTTAGTGATTCACGACGTGTGAAAAAACAGCTGGTTTTGCTTCATGATTTTCAGTGCGTGCAACTCAGCAGGCCGGCTTTGAGACTGACCACTGCCGACCAACGGCGGCGTTGCAATCGCTGTAGCGGCGGTTTGAATACAAAGAGTAGTAGCGACTGGTTTTGCCACCAGAATGTGTTAGCTATCGTTGCTAACGCACACCTCTGCCATAACACTGATGAGCGCTGTTGATTGTCTCGCATGACTCTTTACCATTACCTAAGGCAAGTCGATAACTCACGCAACTCAAGATTTGTTTGTTTGCCACAACCGACACGAAGCCCTGGTGGCGTAAACCTGAAGCTGCTTCGTGCATAATGTATTGGCGCTCGGGGAATATGAATTGACGAATTGTCGTATCGGGATTTAGCTCGAGCTCTCGAATGCTTGCAAATAGAATGTAAATTATACAGGAAGTGACGTTAATTATTTATGAAATGTCGATCGAGGCAAAATGGGTATTACATTTCATGCCAACAAGCGCTGGGCTATGGCTTTGGCCTAGTTTCAACTGTTTGTCAGCACTCTTGTCGTTGTTTATTTGAGCCATTTGTTAAAAGGCAAGTCCGTACGCAACAACGAACTTCATGTTTAGCGTAAAAGTGTTGGAGATGAATATGCTGCAGTCAAAAAAAAAAAACACAGCAACATCGTTTTAGTAACTACGATTACGATTTGGTGTAAGGGACCGCTAACAATTAATTAAGTGGTTCTGAGGAGTGGTACTAAAAAAAATTGACGCGAGCGGGCGGTGTTATTTTTTAAAGTTTTATTCGTTATTTTTCTGATGCGGGCTGTAGCTTTTTTTTTTTTTACCAAACAAAACGAAATCAGAAGGTTACATTTGGTTGTAGAGTGCAATATCTGTTTTAATGTCAGGATCAGCGTACAAAAATTGCCCATTTGATAAAAGTCATTGTCTAGAGCCAAAGTTTTTAGTTGTGACCTGCTTCTGAACGAACCTTAGATTAGTTTCGAGGTGATCATGTGAATGGAAGAAAGAGCTATATCAAGTATAATGTCACAGGATACTTCAGCACGAAAGTGTGCCATCATTGCAAAATTAGACGGTTTTACTTCATACTTGGGCAATCATGGCAATAAGGCCGAACCCCAATGAAAACTGAGGCCAAAATCCCCCGTGACCACAGCCCCTTATGCGAAGTATCACATCTTGACGTAACTGTCGCCATTGCATGTTTTCTGATCGTGTGGTGCTTAATACCTTGGAACCGCCTGCCTGAGCACTTTGTTTCTGCACCTTCACGGGAACAGCTTAAGACTCGACTTGACGTTTGATGGTGTTAAAGGGTTTTCGGTGTTTGTGTGTGTGTGTTGGGGGGGGGGGGACAATGTCAACGCCAAGCCAATGAGCTTGGCCCGGCACCGTCGTTTATCTTATCTTAAAATAAGAACAACAACGAGAATATTTATTCACCAATGTGAATAGGCAAAGAGTTGGACCATGGCCACTTAAACCCCACCCGTAATGAAACTGTAGAGAAAAAAAAACGACAACTTAAATTGCGAAATAAGGATAAAATCCAGATACAACATAAAATTACAAGGTGAGCAAGGGTGAGCAAGGACTGGAGCCCTTTTATGCCCTTTTTTGCTGCCCCATTTTGGTTTTCCGAACTGGTAGCTAAAGGAAGGGCCTAGAGACCCGAAAAGGGCCTGGAGACCCGAAAAGGGCAAAGAGTTGGCCAGAAAAGAATCAGAAAGGCGCATGAAAGGGTAAAAAAAGACAAGCTAAAAAAAAAAGGATCACCTCGAGGGTCTCTGCACGTCACTGCTGGAATCCAAATCTTTGAATTTCACCTTCAGTGCAGCAGACCATTTTCTTAACTACTGACCTGCAAATCGATCGTCGGACCTTGGGGTTGTAGGAGCGAAGGACTAATCGAACAGTCTAGTAGCTGGTTCCGTTCGAATTCCCTCACGATTTCGTGCGCGGACGCAACACAGTCTCATCCGGTACATCGAATGATTAGAAGCCTTGGGGCCGAATCAACCTCAATTCTCAAACGTTCAATGGGTGAGAAGTTCGGCTCGCTCGACAGAAGCGAGGACGTCGAATGCGAATGCCCGGTGGGCCACTTTTGGTAAGCATGGCTTCTCATCCACTGAAGAAATATTGCAAAAACTACCCATGCAATCATGGTACTAGTGCTGCTACCGGGACCCAGATCTTTAATTGCAACAGACAATTTTCTTAACTCCTAGAATTGCTGCTAAATTGTCTTATGGTTAAAATATCAGCACAATTACTAAAAACTTAAAAGTTAATATCCTGGCAGCAATATCCTACAAGCGTGAGCTGACGCGTTAGATTTTTTAATGCTCTATTCCTTTAAAAAATTCCAACGGGGCTAAACTCAGAAGACACCTGTAATGAAGGGTTTTAACCGATAGCTGGTATTCAAATTAGGGGTCATCTTGAAATAAGGATATAAAACCTCCATAGCATTTATGATTACCCGTATCTACGGGCATTAAATGTTTACAACTTTGTCGTTTCTTGTAATATACGTGATGTTTTCTCTCAAGCACGAGACGATTTGCATTAAGGTGTAAAAGTTACGGTTCACTTACAATTTACGACTTTTTATTAGGTCTTAAACTTATTCGGTCTTAAAGTAATAGGTTTTTCCGGAAATGATGTTTCCCAAAACACGAAACAACCGAACCAGCTAACTCGATGCAGCAATTCGGATATCTAAAAAAAAATTTATGATCCTTCATGGTACAACCTATAAGAAAATAATCTGGATGGGATCACACACATCCGCCTGCTTTTAAAAGTAATGGCGGATCGGCCATATATTCAGGACAAACAAAAACAAGGTGCAAAATACGGATGAATTTATTTATATAGTTCTTGCCGCACGCCATAAAGCATGTAGGACTTTTCGGCCCCGGACAGTTCGTCGCCACAATTTTCGTCCCGTTGGTGCACAGAACTTTTCGTCCGACGGACTATTCGTCCCCGGATTGTTTGTCCCCAAATATGCACGCTACCAGAATGTACCATACATTGAGCGCACATCTGGCAGTGTACCTCTGGCAGCACATAATAAGAGCGGTGGGGGGGGGGGGGGGAGGAGTAGGTAAGGGCCAGGCTTCGTCCGGAAATGATAAACATCCTAAAGATTCCCCAGTCATAACTGCCAGAAACACACTGCCGGAATCGAAGAATGCTACTTCCGGTATGCACAATCACAACTGTGGGGTGTCGTGCTTCATATGGGAACGAAAAAATATTCTAAAGGTCAAGAAAGTAAGCTTCCCCGGCTCGCAAGCAACCTGCTGACCCCTAGTGGCAGTCACATGCTTCTCCTACCTTTTTAAGCTGGGCTGGGAATTTTGGCTATATCTATACCATCAGCTAAAATTTATTTTGCGTATTTTGTACGTGTAGTTTACGACACTATGTTTGGCAAGAAAGTTATTAATTGAAAGTTTAAAAAGATTAAGCGTTTATTTATAATAAACTAGAGGAAGCCCGTGCTATGTACGGGGCCGGTCATGAATTAAGTTTACGGACACATTTCCCGGGACATTTTCCCAGCACTGTTCCCGACGACTTATAGGATTGATCGACTACTCATGCCTGCCTCCTCTTTCAATGGAGGTTGAATGGGAGAGCGCATTTACAATGCGGGCGCGAGGAGGGGAGAAGTGATTGTTCGGCCTGACGACTTGTCAGATTGAACCTTTATTGAGTTGATCGACCACTCATGCCAGCCTCCTATTTCCATGCAGGTAGAGTGTGAGAGTGCATTTTCAATGCGGGCACGAGGAGGGGAGAAGTGGTTTTTCTTTTGGCTTTCCTTTTAGCCGGCCTCCTATATTATTATAAAGATTTTGAAAACGTGGACTTTCACGAATACTTAGCACACACTCTTTTAATGTTTACTTATCTTGCAAATAATTTTCCTAAAGGCGTTTAATTGAAGTACAGTTGAAATTTTCTTCTATGTAATTGTGGCTGAAGTCTGCAATTGCCTGAAATGGTAGAGTCACAACACATTTTTGTTTATTTCTTGTTTTCAATATTCAGCATATATGTTGCGAAATTTCTCATGCTATCCAAAACACGGTCGTACAGCGAATAAGCGGTAAGTAGTTCATTTTGACACACCACGCAGTGGCTAGGAACAGAAGCTGTTCGCCAGCATGTCTTCCTTTTCTGCCATTGCTTCACAATCAGAAATGCAAGAAACTCACTGCCGTGGCATACACCACGAAGTAAGAATGAAACTCCGTGTGTTTGCAATCAGAATTGTAGGATGTTGACTGTAGTTGCAGAAAAAAAAGTTGTGGGAGAAAAATTGTGCTTTCGATTGTCCGGGAACGAATCGTCTCGGGACCAATAGTCCGTGGGACGAAAAAGCTTGGGGGACGAACTGTCTGGGGACGAAAAGTCCGAACATCGCCAATAAACTAGTTGCTTGACCATACTTTAGTTAATATTTCAGTGTGACACTATTTTGTTCCTTTGTTTCGCAGCGAAAATAAGTTTCACAATGGCGACCGTTTTGCATTTATAGTTTCGTATCAGCCATGGGAGCATTAACTCTGGTATTCCTGCGTACACGTTCTTGGTAATCCACAAGAAATAAGCACAAATCACTGCAGTCTCAATAATCTGATGGTAGTCGGGGGATTAGTGATCGGTAATCTGCTGGTAACCCGTGGTAATCTGAAGCATTCTTACTAATCCGAGGCAATTCTTGGTAATCTCTTACAGTTATAAGAGTAGTAACTATATTTGATAATTATTGGAAGCACATAAATTAAAAAGCGATTGTCATGTTTACATAAATTCTAAGAACTAGCAGTACCCGCACGGATGCTCTGCGCGGGTACAAAAAGCAGAAAGTTAAAAAGCACTTTAGTTACTAAAAACACATACAGAGTAGCCATCAAGTGCGGGTACAGCTAGTTCTTAAAATTTAGAGTAGCTGCGCGCTAGCTATCACAGACCTGCACTTGCCTGCGCCTGGAATCTTCGTATCTGGACTTCCAACCCCTCCGTCTGCATTCTGTAGCGCCACTAAATGGCAGGAAAATGAAACCAAAACTAACAACCAACTACGCCTCTAGATAGTGGTAGCCACTACGAAACCAAAATCTCATCACTCAAGAGTCTGCATCAGAAACATTATCGTGTCCCAAACTAGAGCCCTAATACAATACCGGCTGGATCTTGGATGAAAACTAGCATACGATAGTGGATTGGACAAAATGGCCACCGAAAACGTCGCTGAGCGCGATTGATTTGTCTTGTTGCCGCATTTTGTCAACCAAGGGCGACACCTTCCGTACAAAAATGCTACCTGTCTTGAAGCACTTTCTGGATAAACGAACATGTCGCTGTTTACTGAAAAGCTACGCGCAGTCGAGAAATTTAATAGCTTTGTGGCAAAAAATAAGGAAATTTATTTATTTGTACGTGTAAGCTATTTTCCAGGCGATTACCGGGATTAAGTTGGTGAATTACTAAGCTTTTTGTCAGTTGTCGCTACTTGTCAGTAGATGGAGGGACTCTCTCAGAAAGTCACCGATGCGAATTGCTAGCCAATTGCCGAACAGACCTCTAAGAAACGAAATTGGCCTCTCGTGGCCGCCATTTTGTCTACCCTCCTAATATTGTTGTAGGTCGGGCCGGATAGTTAATTGAGCATGTCCAAACAGACAAACAAACACACAAAATCCAAATTCAGTCCACTATTCGACTCTTAGCCAAAACAACACTGTCTGCTAGCCATCACATTTTAAAATGGCTTTGTGGAATTGCATAGTGACTGACAGTGAGCGAATAACTGACCTGCCACAAAACTTGACGTGGAGCATTGAGAAGAAGTCGTATATCGGTGTATCTTTAATACGCATATCGGTAGGAGGGTATGTCTCTTTAACGCAGCTGCACATCCACGAAGAAAGGAAAAGTAGTGAATATAAAGCCCTTCGAATTGGAAAGCGGGGTATCTTAACGACAGCTGAAATCCTTCAGCGGACATAAGTGCATGTCTTTCCAGTTCGAGCCAGGAATTTTAAAGAGAAAACTCACTTGAACGAATTCAAATCCGTTCCCTTCCCAGCTTATACCTTCCTCCTTACTATTCTCCCTTGTGGCCCTCGCCAACCAAGCTTAAGATTTACTTCCTAAACATTAACGAATTGAAACAGAAAAAAGGAATATAAAATATTCAGCGGCTTAACTCGTCTGACAGCAGATAAACCCAAATTTAATTTCACGCCTGTAAAACGGACAGCTTAGTCCACATTCGATCGATAACGACTTCGTGCTAAAAAAATAAAAAAAAACTTTGGCAAAGATTTATCAATTAAAAAAAAAAACTGATGCTGACAAAACAAATTGTCTTCTTAGGGATTCGTTGATCATTGTCCCGTTGCTTAAAGGGATATATACCTCCCAGCGCCATTTTTCTCGATCCTCCACATCAAGTACGGCCCCAAAGGTCTATTTCCTTACCGTTAGTCTTTCCCTAGCTAAAAATCCTTTTTAAAATGTGGCGTCTATGAGATTTTATGTTGAATATAATGGAACTTTATTTACTAACGATCCGTCACTAAATGATGCATTGCGCGCGTACAATAATCATGACGTTTCATCTCTATGTGTACATTTACTAATTTTCTAATAATTACCATGAGATCTAGAATCCAATAGACTAATGCGGTAAAAATTAAAATTAATTATTCCAATAGATCGCCGAAGCAAAATTATACGACACTAGCCTAGAAAATTATTAATTGTGAGGGGGGGGGGGAATGAGGCTTAATGGCGCGTCGACAGCTTGGTCATTAGCGCCAACCTCAGTCACAGTGCAGTGGTCCGGGTTGCCACTGCACCACACATTACAGAGATGTTATTCAAACCCCTAATCTAAATCTTGTCATACATCTGTACCTCCTGCAAAAATTGAAAAACACCGGACAGGAGGACAGACTTATCGCCCAACTGACGCGCAATGTCATGCGGAAGATGGAACCGAAGACGAACACCATCAAGATGGCGACAATCAACAAGTAGGTGCCGGACCGTAAGTGGCCGTCGACACCAAGAACATTCAGGAGGGTCAACCCCCCGCAAAAGGAAACAGTGAGTAAGTCGGGTGTGACCAATTCGCAAACGGGCCAACACAACCTCCTCACGGCGACTGCGGCGACACGCCGAGTGCCACTCCTCGACAGTGCCTTTAATGGCCCGTAACTTATTACCGTCCTGTCTGTCCCACAAGGTTTGCCAAAAAGCGTGTAACCTCAGACGCAGAGTTGGAAAGGCATCTGAGGGAACAAGGCTGAGATCCCTACCGAGCGGACCAGAAAGGGCCCCTTTCGCAGCAGAATCAGCTTGTTCATTCCCTGCTATCCCAACATGGCCCGGGATCCAGCAGAAAAGCACGGTTTTCCGCTGGCCAGGCAAGCGGGAAAGCAAAGCTTGGACACGTTGTGTCAAGGGGTTCCGAGGATTGTAATTCGCCAAGGACTCCAGGGCACTCATGGAATCACTAAAGACAATGAAATGCGTGCCCTGAAGGTCAAGGATCCATTCCACGGCCAAACCAAGAGCCAAAAGCTCTGCAGAGAACACAGAATAGCCTGATGGAAGGCGATGGGCAACCGTTACACCCTTACACACACAAGCACACGCCACGCCAACGTCGGACTTCGACCCATCAGTAAACAGGCGCAGATAACCGGCGTACTGAGAACTCAAATTTATTAATTGTGATTTTAAAATACGAGAATCATTCCGGTTTGTGACGACACAATCAATGGGTTCACGCTGGCTGGACTATTAGGCGTAATGCCAATTGAGACAGTAGCTAAGTTTTCGTTGCAAGGAACGAAGCTACCGTCTCAGTTGACCTTAGCTGTGGTAAATACGCGGATGTAATCGTCGCGTGGGTGTTATGAGGCAGGCGGAAGGTTATAAGGCAGGCGGTATGTTGCTTTCAAGAACTTTCACTCTAAAGTCCATACGTTTGCGAGGAAAGTATTAAAGAGTTTGATAACATTAACCTGCGCGCCACAGATTTGATGCTTAACCCGCATAGGCCATGAATCCAACATAAAACTGTGGGCAGAGCGTAGCACTTAAATTGAAGGTACTTCATTCCTCCAATGACTCTCCTATTTGGCTCAGTTTTACAACACTAGTTCAAACATATGTAAAAAATGGTGTAAACGCTTTTGTTTTTTTCCGAAGTGCAAGACGGTCTTGCTATACATTCACTCAAACGTACGTAAATGTTGCAAAAGCTATATACGACCAGCCTGATTATCGTATAAAATTTTGCTACATTTACATACGTTTGAATGAATGTAGCAAAATCGTCTTGCAGTTCGGAAAAAAAAAATAAAATAAAAGCGTTCACGAAAATTTACGTAAATTTGAAGTAATGTTGTAAAACTAAGCTATACAAGAAAGCCAAATAGGGGAAGCTAAGCCCTTTTAATGCCAAAGGTATAACGTAAACAACATCTTTATACACTATAAATCTAATCTAATCCAAAAACAATAAACTGTAAGCAAAAAAACCCCGGCCAAGTTTCAGCTATTGAACGTCTGTGACATCAAAAACAAGCCAAGTTTCTAAACGAACTGGTTTTTTTTTCTCCAGAGCACACGCAAAAATCACGAAACACGATTAGGTCAAGACAAAAAACTTAGAAAGGAAGCGGAAAGTATGACAAGTTCACAGGTAGCAAAAAAATAAAATAACAAAGTTAATGGGGAAAATCAGTATGCCTAAGAGAAGGAAACAGGTGCACATCTCGTTTTTTTTCCCAATACGGGTATTTCAAAGCAAAAAAAATACGAAAATTCAAGCAATTCCCTCGTGGACATACTAAATAAAAGGACAGGAAAAGTGCAAGGTGCTAAAATTGGTTGGTGCATTTCCCACTAGACAATACGTGTGGGGGGGGGGGGGAGTCTGTGGTATATCTTTTTTCTTATCTCAATTGGTCACGAACCATAAGACAACGCCTCCGAGATAGCATCTGAAACGAGCTGTGAATATCACATAATGGATGTTTTATCCAAGTCTACATCCCCGGTCCCGCCTTCGTACAGGTAAGTGAAAGGAGAGAACAACAAAAAGTTTGAGAATGGAAGATTCCCCCCAGCATAATACGAAAATTAGGATTCAGAGCGTACAATTTCTAGCGTTACAATTTCGGTGGAGTTATTAATTTAACACTTACGCATTTTTAAATTTTGAAATCACGCGTTTTATCTCAACATTTTACGACATTTTAAGCATCCATATTTTATCACCGGATTTCCTGCGGCTGAACCACCACGTCTTTCAAAGCCGTTTACTTCTTTGAGTTATCGAGCCACAATTTACGTCGAGCCACAATTTTTTTTTTTTTATCTGTTTGTACATGCGAAATGCACGGAAATACTCGTTTCGGCAGTTTGTGAGCAAGTGAATATACACTTCTTAACACGATTGAAGAATAAATAAATTTCCCAAGAAGACTGCTTGCGGTTAGATTGTTCGATTTCTTTTTTCTTGGTTTTACCGGTGTTCAAATGCTGCCACATCAACATTACTTATACTCGGTCATTTTGTAATGGTGTGTCAAGCATGCGAAAGGAATTATAAATATTTACGTTTATGTGTCACAGGTACTTCTTCGATCCGTAACTTTTATGAATGTTATAAATGTTAAATAAAGAGCAAATCACAAGGCAGGGTTCGCACAAGATCGAACACCGAAAATTAAAGCACTTTCAACGACTTTTTTTTCCAAAATTAATGTAATTTTTCAAAGATTTTTACAAGATCAATATAATTTTTTCAAGGATCGTTATTAATCAATAAACTTGCTCAAATAACGGTGAAAAGCCAACAACATCGCATTAAACAATAAAATGTTCAGGTTTTAAACATGCGCGGGTGAAAAAGTTAGGGGAAAAAGTCAAGAGAAAATATAAAACCAGCGGAAAAAATTGTTTTCCGGCTTTTTTCGTGTTGTTATTGATATAAGTTAGGTGAGATTCAGGCTCGAATTTCACCAGGCAGGTAAGAAGTTTCACCAAGAAACGTTTTTTCCCCCTTCGGCCTTTTCCCATCGGCTTTTTTCTAGACCTTTTTTTTTTCTTTATTCATTTTAAAAGCCGAATAACCAACCGCGAAAACATGTGGAGCAACAAAGTTATAAGATAACCTCATCAACATTTTACGACAAACATAGAAGCTATTTAAAACTAATTCCAAATTTGTCTTTAGCTTGCTCAAAAGCTAGGTATTATTTCAAATTAAGACAAAAAAAAAATTCCATGCCTTTCTTAGTCATAGCTAACAATTTCGAGGAATTCAAGGCCTTGAATTTTTCTTAACAAATTCAAGCACTTTCAAGGAGTTCAAGCACCGTGCGCGAACCCTTACAAGGTAAAGGGTTAGCAATTAAAATCTGCACTGGACTTGTGAGTAAGGGCACCCGCGCACACGGCGGCCAGGTCGTGCGGCTACTGGTCGTCGCGACCAAAAACTCAGTAAAGTGCCGCGCGGCCACGTTCGTTTTTCATTGATAATTCTCGATCACGTGGTGAAAAAGAACACGGAGCAAGTATGGTCGCCTTGTGGTTACCTACACGCTGCCCGGGATCCCAGTGGCCGCTGCGACTGGCTGGCCGCGGCGGCCAAGTGCGCGTTGCTACATGTACCGTAAGCATTCTCGTTGGCCGCACTGACCTGGCCGCGCGGCTTGATCGCCGGGTGCGCGGGTGCCCTAAGACTGCATGGGACTTGAACCCAGGACTACCCGCTTACTAGCCGGGCCCTCTAATCACTGCACTACCGTGCCGGATCCTGGCTACAGGGTCCAGCCGGGCTGAGTAGCTGTTCAACGTTTCTAATTTGGATTTCCCATGTTGGGATAAGGCGTCTAAATTTAAGTTCTGATTCGGATTTCCCATGTTGCGAAACTGAAAGCGCAAGTGTGTCCTGTACAAAAGTAGCGACTGTAAGATCGTTTTGTAATGGCAGAATATTAGTTGCTATTTTTTTTGCATTTAGTTAAGGTCGGAATAATGCTGCATAATAGTGACCAAAGGTGAAAGTGGGTCGCTTTTTCTGACCCATGACCCATTTGACCCACTCGAGCCCTAACCGTCGACCCACTTGACCCACCCGATAAGAACAAAATGTGACCCACTGTCCACGGCATGCCATGAAAAAATAATACAGTATGCAAGAAGTTTGGTGATAAATACAGGAATATAAAGGGTCTCCCCCCCCCCTCCCCCCCCCCCAGCCATCATTGAAGGTTGTCCAGCCTTCCACGGACCATTTATGTGTAAATGTTTTTTGTTTTTTTTATAACGTAGGCGTTTTTAGACCTTTTCACCCCGATTGTCTTTATGACGACCATTTTCTAGGACTTTTGGGGACCCTTCCAGTTAAAAAGATTTTGCTTTATTAAGGATAACATAATTGCAAACGAAGCATTTCTGCCCTCCCCTCGCCCCCGTGCTTTTATTTTGGGTCGGTATGGGTGAACGGTCTTGACTCATGACCCACTTGACTCACGATACAAATGTGACCCATTGACCAGCCAACCCATGGGTCAGTTTCATCTCTGATAGTGGCTTGCAAGTAAAGTATCGAAGCTTTGTGATTAGGTTTTTCGGTTCTGGAATTTCGAAATCCGAGTTTTTGTGCGTGCGAAGGAAAGTGGCAAAATATGGTGAAAATACCACGGAGAAATCTGATTTTTTCTTTCAGGTTTCTCATGGTTACCTAAAGGCCACGAACAAACACAAGAAGTGAAAGTAACTTGCTTACTGGCCTCCACGACTAGAAATAATGGGGCAATAAATAAAGAACAGATCGCGATTTGTGATTTGTGATTTACCTTGTGATTTGTTCTTTATTTTATTGCTCGCATTATTTCTAGTGTGGAGGCCAAGAAGCAAAGTTGCTTTTCTCCCTTGTATGTATGTTTGTGACCTTTATGTCACCACTGAGAAAGATTGAACAGCTACTAAGCTCGGCTGGAGTCTGTTGCCAGAATCTGTCATGGTAATGCAATGGTTTAGGTGCTCGGTTAGCAAGTGAGAAGTCCTGGCCTCGAGTCCCAGTCGGGGCAGTTGTCCTTTCTTTCTTTCTCAGATTTGTGTATCTAGTATTCTGGCAAGGTCAGTCTTTAATGCAATGTGGGCTGTATAAATGTTACAAATAATAATTTCTGCACCATTCGAGGTCAATTTTCATGTAGACAGTAACCACCAAGTTCACGACATGACATCACACAACAGTAGATCAACCAGAGGAATCCGATTATTGTTTCAGAGTTCGTAGCGTACATCCTCTCAATCTCTCACTAGCCAGTATAAGGAAATAACGAAACATGAACTTATCTGCTGACTAATAAATAAATTGTGTAAAAATAACCCAAACACCCATTTAATACATTTAAATAAATAAACAAATTGCAAACAAAAACGTTAAGTGTGCCGTAAAAAAAAAAAGGGTTATGTAACTGTAGTTTCACTTTACTTGTTAAAATGTACATCAAATGTAGAATTGAGAAAATGTCATCTGTATAGTTTGTTGTGCTTTCCGAATGAAAAATAGTCTTATATCACAAAAGACTTAAACAAATGCAATTTTCTGAATAGTACATTTGATTATTTAAGTTAAAAATCATCAATTTTTTTCCGTGTACATTTTTAACGAGTAAAGTGAGACTTCAATCATATAAACCCTTTTTTTCTTACGGCACACTTGACGTTTTCGTTTGTAATCCATCCACCTTTTTTGTGGCATGCAGTAACGTGAAATAAAGACTGGAATTATGTTACTTGAAATTTACACCAAAACCACTTCAATCCATACCTTACGGATACGCTAATGACCAAGCCATTAAGCCTCAATCCTTACGGATGAAAATAAACAATACTAATGTATTAATTTTTCACCTAGCTATGTGGAGACCGTACTCTGTTCATACCGACTTTCTCATACATGTTTGCTGTCTGGCCTGCCATTGTTAAAGTATGATTAGTTTATAAATGCTGCACTGTGTCTAGCCGTCCACTAAACGATTCAATGGCATGGAAAAGCAAACGGAAATAAATTATAGAAGAGGGAAATGCGCCAAACTGTCTGGTTAATTGTGTTAACTTTGGCAGCCTTTTAGTGGTGAAATAATCACTACTTCCTTTCATGGGTGGTTTCTCGGGGCCTGAACATTCACGTTGTGTGTAACATTACCATCATTAAATCTATATAATAATCTCGGAGGCCTGCTAAAAGGAAGACTAAAAGGAAAACCACTTCTCCCCTCCTCGCGCCCGCATTGAAAATGCACTCTCCCACTCAACCTGCATGGAAACAGGAGGCAGGCATGAGTGGTCGATCAACTCAATAAAGGTTCAATGTGTCAAGTCATCGGGCCGAACAATCACTTCTCCCCTCCTCGCGCCCGCATTGTAAATGTGCTCTCCCATTCTACTTGCAGCCAAACAGGAGCCAGGCATGAGTGGTCGATTAATCTGACAAGTCGTCGGGAAGAGTGCCGGAAAAATGTCCCGGGAAATGTGACTGGCCCTATGCATAGCACGGGCTTCCTCTATAGTTACATATAAATAGGCAAGCTCTCAATGAAGGAATTACAAACATTTACTCGAAATTAGACAGAAATCAAAAGGAATGAATGAAAAGTGACACTTACTAGACCTCTGGTTTTTGACAAAATAAAGCTGTAATCTTTCTTTGAATGTGTTCTCGTTGACATAAAATTCTACCCGTACCCTGAAACAAAAGAAAAAAAAGGAAGGCACTGTATCAAAATGTCAAAGGTACACATTTATGTTAAAAATTCACAAGATTTTCATCTGTGAAAATTTGTAAGTCATGTTTTTGTGTGTCTGGAGTTTTGTAGAGTCGTACAAAGTCTTGTTTTGAACCGAGCCGTACGATAAAACGTAAGTTTCAGTAAAGTTTTAGTTTCGGTTTAAAACTTGACACTGAAACGCAGAAAGCATATTGAGATTAAAAAGGCACCTAATATTTCGAGGCAACTCGTGAATAGTATTGGCTTTTTTTCCCAAAAGGACGAAAAGCCTAAAAAACACAACCGCCACTGATGGGGTTTTGCTCTCTTTTTTTTTTTAACGTTTTAGCCTTTTAAAAAAGCCAACAATTTGAATACAATGCTTCGAAATAGGTCCTTTTTTTTTAAATCTGATTTTACGCTTTTTACGTTTTAGTGTCATATTTTAAACTGGAGTACGATAACTTCAAAGTTTAGGATAAATTTGGTACGAAAAAAGTAACGGGAGCACAAATTCATTCGTGTAAACTACGGACTCCATGGTACGAGCGAACGTAATACGAGCGCACAAGCTGATTTCATATGATCGAGCGCACGCGACAAGACCGAACCTTACATAGAGCGCAGGTCTAGGGGGCAAGTACGCAGTCAGAACTGTGTGGGGCGGGCAGAGCTTTGCGTCAGAACAATCAACATCCTACAATTCAAGCAATCAAAGGCAGTTGCCACCCTTAGCTGTTCATAATGTTGGCCTCATTATGTGTTCCTTCTTTTATTTGTAAGAGAATGGAAGTTTCGGGATTGAGAAGGGAGAGAGTCAGTTCCCCGCTCGTCTTCAACCTAGCGAAAAGCTTGGCTTTCTGGCCTACATGACATGATAGTGTATTTTCAGTTGAAGGTTTTTTTCCAGACATGCACCGGTTTGCAGGCCTCCAATCTTTTTTTTTTTTTTTTTTTCTGTTTAGTTGGAGCAGTGGCATTACGACCTTTCTAGAAACATTGTCGGTAATGACATAATTTAGCCTACGTACTTGTGACCGATCAGCTTCTTTGAAATAAACTACGGTCTTTTAAATAAGGCGACTCGTAAGCCGATGCTTATGCAGGTATCGGGCCGCTTGGAGCATATAGATGCAAGTAGTTTTACTGCTAGGCGTACTAAGTGAAAAGCTGTTATACAGCTGCCAATAATAGTTTTGTTTATTAATATTACTATAACTACTAGCAAAGCTTTAGAAAGATTGACTACTCCGTACTTCATGGTTTGAAATGGATAGCCTTACAATTTTTTTCAAGGAAATTTTAGGAAGTCAAAAATTATATTTCTTAAAGCAAAGCAAAGAAAAAAAGTAAATACACCATTAATTCCAAATCCCTATTGCGTTTAACTTAGCAAGTAATGTTTTGGCAGACCGTTTAAGTGTAATCCTCTTGAATTTCAATCCCGTAGCAGCGCCATATTGCTATTAGACCTACCTTAGCCTTACAAAATTTCTTCTCGCACCTTACCAAATACACGTTGCATGGTTTTTCTGGTTTATGCATTTACGAAATTATACAATTTTCCTTAACCCCAGTATTACAGCTGAAAACTCTTACACAGTCCTTGTAAATCGGAGTATAACGCCGCAAAACGTTCGTATAGCTTATACGGATCCAGAGGTATTGTTGTACGAGTGTCATTCTGCCTTGCTAGTCGCCGTTAGAGTTAAATTCAAGTCGCCAGCTGTTGATTCTCATTCGCCAAATGGAAAGTGGCGACCGACATTGGAAAGAGTTGTTTAAGTGACATCAAGATTGGAAACGAATAAACAAACGAAACAAACATTTCTATGCATAAGCAGAAATCCATAACGATACAAATATCCAACTGAGCAAAGTTACGCACCTACGGGTATGGTGTGGGATGGGGTTGGGGGGGGGGATTCGTACTCACTCAAAGTAGGGTCTGATAATTCAGCTAAGGGGTCTAGAGAGGAGGGGATGCTCTAAATCCCCCGGAGTTCTGTCAAACAGCTCATTTTCAACAATTTAACAGGCTTATTCTAGAAATCCACTCAAGAGCGAGTGCCACGAAAGGTGAGTTTAAGGGTTAAAACGCATCTACAGAAACACCCTCCGACGTTAGGATACTTACATTCGCTTTGTGACTGCACTAAAATTATTAACCCGTACCTGAGGTGTTTGCACTCGCATTTGCCCTCTCACAATCACACTTGAGTTGATTTCTGGAATATGCCTGTAAGTGTCTTGAAACGCGAAATAACAACAATTTTCATAATTCGTTAATTGAATTCTCTTGTCCTCCACCGGGGGGAGGGGGGGGCTGGCGGGAGGAGATGGCGTTGCGCCACTGACTTAGCTACTTGCCTGTAAAAGTTAGACACTCTGCATCCCCCAGAGCCTAAAACGCATCACGAAGTGTGAGATGTATTCAAACGTTCTTTTGCGCTGCCCCAACTATTCCGAGGATGCTTCTCCTGCGGGCAACAGTGCTACGCGCAAAGCTGTCACGTCAACGTTAAGGGGCTGCCGCAAATCAGGTTTTGTTGACGGGAAAGCAACAAGAACCCGATGCGAGGCGCGCGTTAATATCCCCCGTGCGGCAATACGGGCAAAAGGAAACGTCTGAAGTGGCTCCACTAAGCATCTTTATCGCTGGTCTCCCCAACACAATGATTGGTCGGAGGCATTTTTTATTGCCCGGGAGGAGAAGAAAGGCCTAACTTGTTGGTCTCAGGTATTTTTTTTTCTCCCTTCTCCCTTCTTTTCTCACTCTGTTCAACGATCTGGATTTGTTTTCACTAGCTGCACAGCTGGAGTAAACTAAGTTGGCTGCGCAAAGAAAAAAAGTTTGTTTTCTTCTTTTTTTTTTTATTTGCCTGAAGAAGACTTTGATAAAACCGCTCTCGTTGCGGCCCAAGAGTCATTACGACAATGGCGGTATACGTAAAAAGATTCTGAAAAAAAAAATGAATTTTTTTTAGGTGGGTGGGTTGAGGGGGGGGGGGGGAAGAAGAGACGGGGTTGGGCACGTCCGATGCATTGCCACAAACATTTTCAAACGCATGGCAGTAAAGAAAGCGAGACCAAAAATTAGGAGAAAACTGAATTAATGACAAAACGAGAAAAGTTTTCAGTAAAGTATAATAACAAGTAAAGGTGTTTTCAAGGTTGAGACGCGGGAGGGTTCCCAAAAGAATAAGAAAATAAGCAATGTCCC
>JAHWFP010264037.1:10676-29907 GCA_023313725.1 Lithobius niger | reverse complement strand
TGAGATTTTTAAAGCTTATTCGGCAAATTGGCCAAGTCACTTTTTCCATAGCTGACAAATTATTTACCGTCAGATGGCTGCATTTTGAGGTCTAAGACGCAACTTTCAATTTATAAATTTATACTTCTACTGTTTCTACTTTAAATCACTAAAGTAACCAGGTAACAAATGGAGAAATACGAAAATCAGTAAAGATAAAATGTAAGAATTACTAACTCCATATTTTGCTTAAATTTCCCAACATTTCTAACTAAGTATCAGTGTTTAAAAAATAAGTATCTAACATGAAAAACTGAAAGATTTACATTACAAAATTTTTGTATGCTTATAATGCAGTCAGCAAAACTGGTTTTATAAAAATGTTTCCAACGGCACTTTACAAGGACAGAAAATGCCGGAAAATAGCAAAAATGCATCAGCTTCCGGGGCTCTTATTCGGCTAAATGCCCAGTGTTGCCCCCTCACTACAAAACCTTAGTTACGCCACTGCTTGTCACTGGTCAAAAAGACAAAGTTCGTCCAGCAGGAATAGTATCCTCTTGAGCCTGGGTCAAGGAGAACAATATCGTCTACAAATGCGACCACATTCACCGTCATACCATTCATCTGACATCCAGTTTCGAGCTTTGCAACAGCTTGCTGCTGTTCGATTACACCAGCTATTGCAATGTGCAACAAAATGAATGAGGTTGCACTCCACACTGCAAAAACCAAGCACAATCACTACGTTTACATGACCACTTCGAAGCGCTTCAGAGATTGCGCATCGTGTCCGCGTCGCCTCCATGGGTCTTGTAAACACCCGTTCGTGACGCTTTTTCTATCTGGCGCCACAGAAACCAAAACGCTTTACAGACCTGAATCGGGCACCTGAATCACTTCGTCTTTATTCATGTAAAAACACTCGCAATCGCATTGAAACGTTGGAGAATGCCTGGTAAAGATGGTGGACACAGTTACGGCGGCCACATATTTTGTGCTAGTGCAACTAGAATTCTAGGTAAATAAACTGAAATAAGCGTACATGACTAGAAAGACCGCTAAGACATGCATACCTTTGGTGATTTGGGTTTAAGCTGACCCATTTTACTGCATGCAGGGGCTAGAGCAGCGTGGGACCTACTCACTGTTCGCCAAAGGGAGAGCAGGTTGGAATGGTTTTCTGATCATACTGGCATGAAGCACCTTCCTTAGCGCATTGGCCCTTTGGCGCATTGGCGCATAGCGCATTGGCGCATTGGTCTTTCGTCTTGTAAACAGGTGCCGTTTTTTGTTGCGCATTTCAAAGCACATTGTTAAAATGCGCTTTCTTGTGGCCATGTAAACGTAGTTGATATTGACTGGATGGACTGCTTCAAAAATGCTTCTGAAGTCCCATAATCAAAACAAGTCTAGCTATAAATCACTCAAAACCAAAGAAAATCCTTTAATGAATCTCCAGGAACCCGCTTTCCCACATATCTCATAGATTGTAACACCCAAACTCTCCTCGCTCTTGACTGCTAGATGGAGATCGTACATCAAGCCTAACTGTGATTCCAGTGGAGAGATGGCAGCACAGTCATCGCACAGTGTGTGAGAGATGACTGGTAGTTCTTTCAAATGTACATAATCAGTTGCTTGAGATCTTGACGTTCTAGTTGCTGTAGCTCTGCTTCAAGAAAGTAGTGGGTTTTAATGGAGTAGTTTGCCACGTAAAAGTTTTCGATTTCGACATAAACTACCAAAAATTCGTAGGAAATCGGTGTGTGTGTGTGTGTGTGTGTTTGCTTTTACTTTGCTATTGTGTATGTACTAAGGCTGCAACGATACCAATACTGAATCGGATCGGTGTAGGCTACATTGATATTTACAGTTCAAAACGAAACGCACATTTCGACTGCAAAGACATAACACAATGTCTTCGTAGTGAAAGTGTGCCTTTTCTTTTGAACTGTGAGTATCAAAATAGGCAAATTTTACAGAAATATCGATAGCGCTGGAACCACGACATATGGTTTGCGGCATTTTGCTCAGGAAACCACTGAGTATCGTCATAGCTGTGTTTTAACTGTTGGTTACTATTGAACACATTTTTTATTTTATTAGTTGCAATCAAGTATTTTCCTAACCCTCAGCTAACCCGTAACCGCCTAAATACGAGCGTATGCCTTCACTGGGCAATCACAGCCCAGTGGTCAGCGTCGTCAGCTCCAAACCAAGAGAATGCTGGTTCGAATCGAAGAACCGACCCAAGTACCATATGGACTCTAAAAAAAAAAAAAGGGTCTGAAAGTTTTTTCAGGCGGTTATGGGTTAATAACTATTGGCCTTTTGCAGAAAATTATGCCGTTGATGAAAAATTGGGGATAAAGTTTTTGATATCGGTACCAGTATCGGCAAAATTTTTAAAACCAGTTCGATATCGCTATCAGGTCGGTAAGTTGGTATCGGTGCAGCATTAGTACATGCTGTTAACTTGATTTGGTTAGCCAAAGTAAAATTTACCTTTTGGCATTTGCAGTTTTAAAATGAGCCTACCCGTTTGCAATACAGGACGGGGCAATGAAACTTGCGAGAACGTGTGTGCAATATTGTTCATTTTCAAGGCCATCTTAAGATCAGTTTGCCATGCAAGCGAAGAGGGATCGAGGGTTACACAGTCGATGAAGGTTAGGTCTAAAACCGGGACTCGCGAAGGCCGCAATATCACACTTCATGCAACCAAATTGTTGATTGCGGATTGCATTAAGGTCTGTCTTAAGCCTCAAAAACCTTCGAAATAGAAAACAACCTCCTTGCGACTGTCAGTGATGTCCTGAGCCCCAACCACGTTAAGAGACTCAAACAAATTGAATTTCTGTAAGTGTTACTTAATGATATCAAACTTTTAAAAATTGAGGCCCACACTTTGCCATATAGAAACTGTGTAGGTGAATTGCAGCCGCGATTCAGTGAAGCACGGCCAGATGCAGTGTTTGAAAGTGGTGTGCTACCTGAAACTAAACCGATGGTGTCATTACATGTGACCAACACTAGGCCTGGATATCAAGCATCGCGTGTGGGCAAGCAGTGTTTCCTGTGAATGTGATGAAGCCGGGGAGGATGCTGTTGTTCTTGGTGTGAACGTTTACTCCGAGTGTGAAACCGGGGTCCCGAACAAAAAAATGAAATTGGTACCCAATATGAAACCGAGACCAGTAAGGTATAAATTAACCAAAAGTTCATCATATTTGGGAGTGTCAGTGGAAGCAAGTGAAAAAAGAGCGCACAGAAGCAACCGATTTCGTAAAATCCCTAAATCTTGTTGACAATATTAAATCTGAATTTTAGCTATTGTGGAGGTTGCACTGGAAAATTTGGAGCTTTAGCCAAAGCCGACAGTGGTTAAATCATGTTCCTACTTAGGCGCCGCCATCATTGTAGTTTTTTTTTTTTTACTACTAAAGTGTAAAGTACGTGCTCTCATGGTCAATACTGTCTTACAAAGTTGATGAGCAGCTTTTATATCCCATCATGTCTAAATGCACGGATAAAGAATTAGCTCCATGTTACATCCGCACAAGATGCTGAAAGATGCTGGATTGGCACATTCGTATCCGAGTAGCTGTGCAGGATGGCTCATCATTCTAACTCTATGTAGTTTGGAATTTTGTGATTATTTATGAATATAGGCCTTTTGGCGCCTACGTGCAAAACGTAATGAAATAAAACTGCAAGTTTTCCTATCTTCCTGAAAACGTTCGCACACAAGAAGAACTACAACATTATGTTAAAGATTACAAATTCCAAAATTGACTGAAAAATCGACAAAATTCAAAAGAATGATGGTTTGTGTGCTATCTCGAATATGTGTGCAGCATCACTACACGAAAAATTTGTGGAACGCTTGGACCTAATCAACCCGGTCATTGTAAATACAACTGACCAATATTTAAGCCACTCTGGACTCTAAAAAAAAAAACTTGTTTGCCCTTGTTGAAATTCCCATGCAGGATGTTGTTGCAGTTCAGTTTCAAACTTCGTTGAGGTTGCTGGTTACAACTTATGAATTAGCCATCTGAATGGGGCAACTTGTGAGTTGAAGGTTGATTCCATCCCTATTGAATGACCATCCTAATGAAAAAGTTATAACAGTTCAGAGTAGTAAACGGAATTCCTTGTCAGTGGGAACTTTTTTCAGACAACTTTAATATCTGGATTAGCGCTGAAAGATTTGCAAGATAAGCCAGCTGCTTACGTACAACAGTTTTCAAGGGTTTGTATGTAACATTGTGATCAAATGGTGGCTACCTCCAACTTTTCCTACAAAAGTAGTCTTGCTACTTAAACAACTAATCTAACGTGATGTGTAGAACCCGAAGAAAAAAAGGTTATATCCGTTAATGAATTCTTTACAGGGTTCACAGTTTCTGAAAAGTTTGGGAAGGTCAGGGAAAGTCAGGTAAATAAAACGAGTCAGTTAAAGTCAGGGAAATAGGAATATTTCACACAAAGTCAGGGAAATAAAAAATTAATTGCGTGTGGAATAAGTATTAAGTATAAGAATATAAGTGTTAATACAACAAGTTCTACACAGCTGTCTGCAGCTGCCCCAGTGCTGGTCCGTCGTGGCTTCTCTGCAGAGCTTTCTGTCGAGATGAGAAGAATGTCACAAAGAGTGTTTGTTGTCACGTTTTTTTTAATTACCTTCGGCTGATTTTGTGTTTAGTCGGGGAAATTCGACAATGTAAGTCAGGGGAATTACGGTAAAGATTTTACTGTGAACCCTGCTTTATAGCTTTGTAAAATTGTCGAATAAACAAACAGGTAAAATTAAAGTAGATAGTGAAATCCTTACAAACGAGTCGTTTTTCCAAAACTGTCTAAAAAAGAAATGGGCAGCTTTTAAAGTGTAGATCCAAAACTTCTTGTAGAATTAACAGTAACTAAATATGAAGGTTTAGTGTCTGTTCTTTTATCTCCAAGTACAGAAATGTTAATTCAAGACGGATTAGCCCTTTTGTTGGGTTTTGACGGTGACAGAATGTTCATTTACAGTAGGGTATTAAAAATTTAAAGACGGGAAAGCCACGGCTCACAAGGCCGTGTCAGTATGGCTCAGCGGTAGGACCTTGGCCTTTGGTTTCAAAGGTCCTGGGTTCGATTCCCCGCTCAGGCAGTCCAGGAATTCAGGAGTTCAATACTTACTGCATGGAGAATTCGGTAAGGTGCAAAGGGACAAGTGGAGCAATGGTCCAAGAAATACCGGAGTCCCCGCCATCCAACGAATTTAAATGACGCTGTAGTCTGATTTTGACTTGCGAGTATGCCCGATGAAGATAGTCGGTTGGGTTTAACATCTCCGGTGCAATTGACTATAGAAAATGTGCAAAATAGTGTACTGTTCTTCAAGGTATACTACACAACATTTTTAGACACTAAACTTAATGACAGCCTCTCACAGACTGTAGTTAATAATGATGTGAAACTATCGTGCAGTATTTTAATACCTTCAGTCATTGTCTAGCTTTCAGAATGAATGGAAATTACTTTAATGGAAGTTCTGCTGGAATCTTGTACGGTTTCAGGCGATACCCCTTTTCTTCCCTCCGATGCACCTCAATCGCCTGTGAAATAATAAAAACGTTAAGCCCCCCCTGAACCTCCTGGCTTCTCTGTACTTTCAAAGTCCTCCCTTACCCTATCAGTCAGAATTTATATTGTAGTTTAACACCATCTACCGCCAATTTTAATCACTGGTGCCAGGGACAATGCTTGAATCACTTTACTGGGCAGGTGGCCGCAAAATTCTAATTTTGTGGTTCCTCTTCCCCCCTCCCACACCTCCCCCCCCAAAAAAAAAATTACAATTCTCTTTCTCACACCCAACGTTTTTAACTGTTTCCTACGCCATTTTTGGGGTAATATTTTTACATTCAGCTGGAAAAAAAAAGATTCTGATTTTACAACTCTCACAGTAACAATTAGGCCCTATTGATGCGACTTCAAGTACTTTTACCAGAATTTTCTTCTTTCATACGTTTGATTTTGATCTGATGGGTGAAGGGTGGGGGGTGGGGGGGGGGGGGGGGGGGCCCGGAAAGAAGGTGGGGTCACTAAGGGGGGGGGGGCAACCCCTCCACATTTTGTCTTTAGTGGTGCACCTAGGAAGTTTTGTTTCTTTGCATTTTTTTAGGGGGAGGGGCAGAAAACTTAGAATATAAAAGTTGGAGGCCATAGTTGTTTGCACGAGACTAACTTCAGTCTCGGTTTTGTCTCAATATTAACCGTGGTGGTCTCGGTCTCGTTTCATCACCTGAGCACCGAGATTGCAACATATAACTTCAAACTGCGGTTTTACTTTCAATTTCATGTGACATGATGGTTGCCCGGTAATAAGCTAAGCGAATGCAGCAATACATTGTTGTGTACTACCGTTAGCAGTGATGAAAAGAAAAAGTTGGGAGTTGGGTGAGTGGGATAATAATTTGTAGGCGTATCAGTTCAGAAAGCGCAGTGTGCGTCTGTTTTTTTAAGGGCAGGCAAAAGTGGGTTGAGACCAAGCTAGAACTCGGACTTTATGTCTCCTTTTGTTTCGTCCACTACTGGTCACGATCTTGTCTCGTATTTTAACTGGTTGGTCTCGTCTCATTAGGAAACACTAGGAGGCTAAGAATTCAGATGAGGGGGTAGGGAGTAAAGGGTGCTCTCGGAGCTGTGTGCAACAACATGGTTTCCGGTGATTTCAGCATTTTAAATGTTTAAAAGGATAATTTTCAGAACTTTTTTTCCAATGACAGTGGATGCCTTAACTTGAATTGCTTCGACCAGTAATTATCCCCTACAGTGCCAGGAATGTACGTCAATGAAAAACCGTGAATAACTTGGTCCAAGGATGTGAAGCGACTTTCATAAGAGAAGCTAGCGAAGTACAGCCAATAAAAGTAGGGATAGTCCGATATTGATGTCGGTATCGGTATAATCTGTATTTATCGGTATTTTTGCCATATCGGAACCACTATAAGGCTTCCGATACAGATATTTGTTAAGCCAAGAAACGCAACAGTTTTCCATGCAAAACTTGACACCAAGCACGGCAAAAGCAATAAACAAGTGAGAAAAGCAAAGCCATTTGCTCAGTGTGTAATAAAAATTTAGCACATGACAGTTCCAACAGTCCAAGTTTACCAACTAAAATCTAACTGAGAAGATGAATGTACTGAAGCCATAGGAATAAGAGTAAAAATGCTGTTATTGCGGCGCAGAACATTTTAAATAATCTCAACAGTTGGCATCCATGCAAAACCAGAAACCAAAGTTGCATTTATTGTATGAAATTTGAACTTTTAGTCGTGATTTATTATTATTAGTATCTGTATCGGATTGGTTTACCCTTCATCGGCATCGTATCGGTAAAAAGTCATATCGGCCGATCCCTAAATAAAAGTCGTGGTCTCCAAGCCAAGACGATCTCAGACCTGTAACATGCCCGTTAGATGGGACAAAACACTGCTTGGCTGCTACATACAGCAATCCTTTGATGTTGCTAAACAGAACCTCTTGTCATTCGTTACACAACATCGACTATTGGTTGCGTTTAAGTTTTGGGCTTAGGAACCCACTCCCCTTTACCCTTTCGCCATTGTTTGGGGTTTCTCATAAGTACAGGGTCCAAGCGATGGTGCTGACACTTCCAGCGTAGGTTTTCTCAGTCAATACCGCCTGAGCCGAATATGCAACTCTTGTCCGCTGTAATTTACCTTAGAACCTTTCAGGCCAAACATTAATGAGTCCTGATAAAATCTAACCAAGTACTCTTTCGTTAGCTTCCTCAGATCCGATGTCCTCTGCAGATAGGGTTAAAATTAGGTCCCAACGCAATGTGAACTTTGTGAGGGTTTCCCGGGAGCCACTAGTAATGCGACGAAGAAGAACCCAGTGGTCAGTGTCGTCTCCAAACCAAGGGAATGCCAGCTGAAATACCACGACTGACCTAAGTTACATAAAAATAAAGATGAGAGTGCTTCCTGGTATTGAAGGGGTTAAAGGAGTGACACACTTGTCGACTTACAGTCTAGTGATGTTTTAGGTGTCAAGTGTAGGTGCACATTCCTTTTTGCCTGACTTCCGTATGTACATAATTTTTTTTGTTATTCTCCAAGGGCTTGTCAAAATACCACATTAGAAATTATGTTTTTCTTTATTTAATTTATGAACTTAACTCTACAAATAAAGAATAAAATCTATGTGGTAAGTTGGACTGGAAGAAGCGCTTATTGGCCAAGCGAAGCGACCCTTTGTATTCGACTAAATGTAGAATTTGTGTGTGAGTGTCTTTGTCCATTTGGTACACGTTCGCAATTGTGTTCCGATTTGGTTGAAATTTCATGACAAGAGGAGCCTTGGTGCAGCAAATTCATGAGTCCAAAGATGAAATTCCTACCTCAGCTATTTTAAGGTTGGGGAGCACTGGGAAGAAATCATCCAAGTAGGGCAGCAAAGCACTTACCTGTAGAGCACTTAAAGTGAAGAGGAAAACAAGCCAAATGGTAAACACCGAAAATTATATACGAGAAATAACGTAGTACAGTAAGCCTTACATTAATTCTTATGCATTTGTGTTTCGTGTGCAGAGTGGCATGACCCAGATTCTGATAACCCTTTTCACCCCCAGATCGCTGACATAGTGCCTTTATTGCTATGGCCACTTCTCCACTGGCATAAAAATGACTCACTGAACCCGTTATACAGTCACAGCAGTGATTAGAGTTCCATTCGTCTGAGAATGTTTGCGGCCATAGGCAATGAAGAAGGAATTCAAATAAAGAGGCTCAATGAAGGGTTAAATAATATCATAAATTGCTGCAACCTGTGGAGCATTCGGCAGACATCATAGGTTTCTGGCTTCAAGAATATAGAACATATACCAGTGGATTATATATAGTATCTCTTGCTCAGCCGAACTCAATTATGTGCTAGTATAACCATGCATTATTGGTTCAGCAGATTACCTAGAGGGCAACAGTGCTTCAAAACTTGCGATATTCTAATAACTCCATGCCCTAGAGAGAAATTACTTTGAATACTTGGCTAGTTTGACCTTCCTAGGTACCTAAAGATTCCTTAATGAATATTCCCGCTTTAAATTATCGGGTGTAGTGTAGGCCTAATTACTCAAATTGGCCTCAATCACACAAATACTATAGAACTAAATCATGCAATCGTATGCCTAACTCTCACGAATGTAGTCGTAAATCACACAAATGTAGGCCTAAATCACACAAACGTAGGCCTAAATTGCACAAATGTAGTCCTAAATCACACAAATGTAGGCCTAAAACACACTTAAAATAGGACTAATTACATACTGTGCCATTCAGTAGAGCTTACCATCACAGTACTGTAAGTTGTACTCCTTAGCATGAGGAGACATAAAGGTAAATTGGAACTAAGCCATCAGCATAGTTTCATCAATTTCATTCAGGTGATGTGACCTGGATTGGAACCTACGTTCGAAAAGATAGTTGTGATATTAACTCTATCACCTATACAACCCCGTCCCCTTTCCCCAAACAAAATGCTGGATCATCCTCTATTAATATAGGTGCTCTCCGACTTACATAGTACGGGAGGGGGAAGACACACAACGGAAAAACAAAAGGTATTTTGCATTAAAAAAAATAGCTAAGAACAACATTTTCAATGGAAGATGTAAAAAGGAGGCACTATTTTTCCAAGCCCTGCATTTAGTGTTTAAAAAAAAATGGTGTCTTAAAAAAATAGTCATGACTCGTCAGTAAAGAGCTTGGAACTCTGGAATTAGCACTGCTAGCCTCAACTAACTGCCTTTGTTTTGGTATTTTTTGCTGTTGTTTTATTTATTTTTCTTCGTAATTCTGTCTGCCAAAAGGGCATCTTCCCCCCCCCCCCCAAAAAAAGGTGGGGGGGGAGTCACGTGCTTCAAGTACCAGTTACAATGTTCAGTTACACTCCGTCAAATAGAGCAGGGAAATCAGGCCATTGCCCATGGAGCAGGAGAGCTAGCTTCAGGGGACACTGGACGTCAAAAAAGAACCGTAAGTGAATCCAGTGTTGTAAAAGCGGATTTCGTAGGCCTAAAAAAACGTGAATTGGCCAATCTCTCACACCGCGAAACATATATTAAGATTGTAAATCTGAAAAGAAAAGATTGCAATTACTGAAATTTGCAGCAATTTAAGGGACCAGTCATTATTTATCACCCCCCCCCCCCCCCCCCGGGGGGCGGAAATTTGGGGGGGGGTTGTAAGTTGTTTGGACCGTCTTGGAACGGCTAAGGGGGGGGGGGTCATACATTTTTCAGGTCCTGTCAAGAAGGGGCGGCGGTCAAAAACACACTGACCAAACTGGAAGAAAGTTACGGATATAGGCATACACACTTCACACTTATTCTATGAATCTCGACAAGAGATGGATGTAAGAATCATTCTACAGAACATTTTTAACCCAATGTGTCTTTTCGTTAAAAACGAGACACATTTCCTTACAACTAATGGTAACTGGGTAACTGTCGGTGTGAAGAGCTACTTAATTTGGCTACAGCACTTATCTTGGCTACAGGAAATCATCTGCAGACAGTCTCAGTAGGTGTATGAAAACATATTTATTTTTTGGATGGGGGGTCACATAATTTTTGGACCTTGAGCAGAGGGGTTCTCAACGGAGGGGGGGGGGGGGTGTCATCTAAAATTTAGTGGTCACATTTTTATTTCACTAGCCCCCCTTAGGCCTAAAAAATCCGCTCACATAGCATTAGCTTCACTAAAAGATGCCATTCCTTTTTTATCACCATTTGTTTATGCAGTGCCCCTTGCAGTTAGCCCAATTACTGGCTCCAGCATAGAGTTATATATAATAATATGGCTTTAGTTCTTCTACTCTATAGGTCCATGATTCATTATGTCGTCAATGACTGTGTGTAACAAAAAACGGGGGAAAATTCAGATGCTTCACATTGTTTTTACGCCTACTTTCATTTTTCAAATTTTTGAAGAAACCTATTTTCATCTGCTTTTTCCCATCATTTGTATCTACATTAGTACATTACAACTGAAGGAAAAAACTGTGAAAGAAAAAAGAATAAAAATGTCTTGCATGTCTCACAAATTGCTGTTAAATAATTCTTCAAATTGCTTCCTAGCCCGAAGCTAGGTCAAGGCTGCTGAACTACATTCTTTATGAAATGCAAAAGAGCAAAAAAATGAATGCTGCATGAAAAAACTTAATTCTGTTGTCAGGTAGAAATGCCTCGACAATAAGGCTGTGCTGCGCAATTTACAATAAGTGAATGGACCTATAATTCCTCGTGTAATAATTCGTTGCTTTGTGTCATTAATTTTGATGATCTTGTTAAAAGTAAATTTGTCTTGACTTTGCATAATCGTTGACACTTACACAACGACTTACGGGTGAATGGAACGGAACGCACAGTGGAAAGAACTTTGCATCAGAATTAGGAGCAAATGAATTTACTAATTTGTAAGTGATTAGTTACGACTAAACCTAACCAGCCTGGCCAAGTTGCCTTAACCTGTAGCCTTTGTGTTGGCCAAGAAGCAAAGCCACTAGGTTACCTAGTTAATCCTGTTAGGAATTTCTTGTCTTCTGCTTAAGTCACGAAAACTTTGGCAGTTTTTGTGAATCGCTGCAAGTCTTGTATAGTGCAAATGTGAACTACTCAAACTAATGCCAAACTATAATAAACTATAATAAACTAGAAACTAACAAGAATCACGAAATGAGCAAGAAGGGTTCACAAACCTACAAACCAGCAAGTTACAAAAAACTAGCAAGTTTCAAACGACCTGACCGGAATTCGAACCACCGTACCACAGATCACTCCACAAACAGTCATTTGAGCTATCTCTATAAGGCTTCAATAAAAAATAGCTAGCTACGATTTGGTAGGCCCTTATTATGTACTTACACTGTATTTACAGCGGAACGAACGGGTCTACTATATGATATTAATGGCTCCTCCCTCTGTCATCCCCCAAGAAAAAAACCCCACACGTTACTTTTAAACTTTTTTAACCTATCGATTTCCGCCGCTTTCAAAAATGTTGAGGCACACGTCTCTATCACGCACTGCAACAGCACTCTGTATTACATAATCTGTATTCTATAATCACCATTGCCTGTTAAAAATGTTTTAACTTTTAGGCCTAGTTTTAGATTTTAGGCATAATTGTCTACTTTTAGGCCTAACTTTTATCTGCCGTTTTAATTTCGTAAGTAGCAGCTAATGGGGAGGCAGAATTGGGTTCGACACAGTGGTTTAACTAGGGGGGGGGGGGGTAAAGGGGCGATTCGCCCCCCCTGTGAGATTTTGAAAGCTTATTCGGCAAATTGGCCAAGTCACTTTTTCCATAGCTGAAAAATTATTTACCATCAGATGGCTGCATTTTGAGGTCAGAGACGCAACTTTCATCTTAGCTAATTTATACGTCTACTGTTTCTCCTTTAAATCACTAAAGTAACCAGGTAACAAATGGAGAAATACGAAAATCAATAAAGATAAACAGTCAGAATTACTAACTCCATATTTTGATTAAAAAATTCTCAACATTTCTAACAAAGTATCAGTGTTTAAAAAATAAGTATGAAAAACTGAAAGATTTACAATACAAAATTTCTTTATGCGTATAATGCAGTCAGCAAAACTGGTTTTATAAAAATGTTTCCCTTTACAAGGCCAGAAAATGCCGGAAAATAGCAAAAATGCATCAGCTTTCGGGGCTCTTATTCAGTTCTCCCTCCACACCATTCGTCTAAATGCCATAGTGTTGCCCCCTCAGTACAAAACCCTAGTTACGCCACTGGTTCGACAGTAGGCTTACCCATTTATGCAGCACGGTGCTGGGACTTGACCTTGCTATGATAACGTGATTTTTTAAAGGCCTAATTTTCAGCTTTTATGCCAATTTTTTTTAATTCGATTTAAAGTCTTAAGTAACAGCTAACAGAGAATTTGGTTCATCAAAAGTAGGTCTATTCACCCACGCAACACGGTGTTGAGACTAATGTGTGCTAATGTGTGTCGTTAACAAAATGCTTTTGTTTTTACGGATGCCTGTCTTCCTGTAGTGTTTAAATGCGACGATCAAATGATAGTTTCATTGAGTTACGTCGAGAAAGCCCATTAGTAATAAGGAAGCAGCGATGCGTCGATTTACCGTGTTTTTAAACTAATTTTTGGTCGCTGAAGCTAATGCTGAAAGCCGTGTGTCTTAATTCTCAGCCGTTTCGGCTCTACAAAAGACTAAAGCTGCTGAAACGGAGTTTTTTTTTTTTTTACGGTGTTCTGAGGAATTGAAAGCAACCCTCGCCCCTGTTTGCTGAATTCTCGACCACCGTATTCGGAATTCCGATTCTTTTTTTGCCCCTCCCCCCCCCACAACAAAGCCCCAAAACCAATGGGAACGCCCCCCCCCCCCTTCCTGACGCAATTTAAAGGTTTTGGGCACACGAAATCACGAAATCAGTGTAGTATTGGACCATTTTACTTGCTTCCTTTTTGGCACAGGTGCCCTTTTTTGGTGTACATTGGGTACTATTTTTCCTCTCTGAAAATAAATGAATGCCGTTGGACCAAATCCTCTCCCATTTACTGGCGTTTCGACCCTTTTTCGTACTCCCTGCCTATACTCCACCCAAGAAAAATGTTCATGAACCAAAAAGGACGTTCCTTGAAACATAACATGGGTTTTAATGGAATGTACTCAATGCCTCAAACGACAGCAGAATGTCGAAAAGAAAAATTTATAAGGTTGGTCCCCCCCCCCCCCCCCCCACCCGGGCCCTGCTTGGGGAGCTTACAGCTCTTCCCCAGTCCTCCAAGCAGAGGCTGGGCGTAGCAGAATATAATCCGAATAAGTTTCTGGTAAACCACGTAGTTCCCCTGCTATTTCTTTATACGGCACAGGCCCCCAATCCGACTCTGTCCACCTGTGTTAACCATGGTAACGACGATGTTGTTATAGGCTAGCTTGTAGCGAGATTGTACGGCATAAACGTACCCTCACATGTACTAATAATTTCAGATCTCCGTTTCCGTAAGTTGAATTCTCGTACGACACAAACGGATCTTAAGGCGGCCAACTTCACACATTGTCACGTCGCCGTGTTGGTAATGTTGATAAAATTTATTGTGGTTTAAAAAAAAATGACATTTTTTAAGCGACTGCATTGTGAGTGGTTTTTTTGCGCGCACACAGTTAAAAAAATAATCAACCTACTTGTATTATGTTGTAGCATCAAGGCCATCCCAATTTGTTGGGAGTCGCGTAGAGCGATGACCGAATAAAAGCAAAGTTATGGGTTGGCCTGATTATTAAAGCCCAACGATCATGGTAGGAAATCGAAAGACAACCACTGTTTCATAGCCGATTTTTGTACTTGTTCATTCCATCTAAATTGGATATGGTTTGGTTTTAGTGTAATTGTGTCCTTTTGACTCCATGAACGGTCAATTCATCATATTTAGGCCTGGTTATGTATAGTGGTTTATACACCTGCCTCTTTAAACGCCACGTCTCTGCACAATTTTAGATTTCAAATAATTTCTCATTGTATTTCGCTGAATAATGGTTATAATTTATTATCGTGCGCTAACTGGGACGGTATCTGATCGCCTGCCAAACTCTTAAGTTTCGTAAAATGATTTTGTTGTAATTTGTCATGTGACTGTAGAAGGATTTCTACTCTAGCATCGCAATTAGGAATGCTCCTCCGTCTCTCCCTATGAATCATTACTTTGGGTTCTAAAAACCAACCAAATAAAACAGATATCATCGTCCCCCCCCCCCCCCCCCTTCCAACAAAAAATTCGAGCCGTGGGGGCATAAAAATCCTTGAAAAATCTGTTTATTCGCCGTTTACTTCAAATCTTTTTTTTGTGAAACCATGCATAACGTAAGGTAAATTCAAATCGTCGTACATTAAAAATAGTGTTATACCTTTTGTACCAGGCGGCGTGAAGGGGTGGTGGTTGGGGGGGGGGGGGGCATAACCCCCACCGCTGGCAAAATATTATTCACGCCCCTGTTGAATCAAAATTTGTGAAAGCTCTCTTGAGCTCGATTTTTCGATTTACAAACGTAAATTCATAAATGAATCGGACAATTGGTTCATACGTTACTTTTTGGAAACCGGTGTATGGAAAGCCATTCCAGCTTTTATTATGGAATTGAAGATACCTTTAAATAAATTAGAGATGCCTCCAAGTCATTTAAAGATGTCTTAAATTTTTGCAGATATAAAAAAAAACATTTGAAGGCATTTTTAAATGATTTACAGATATCTTGAAATGAATTGGAGACATCTCCCATTTAATTAAAGATGACTGTAAATTGATTATTGGTATCTTTTAATTCAATTACAGATATTTTTAATACAACGAATTAGGGATATCTGCAAATAAATTCGAGCCATCTTAAATTCATTTGCAGATATCTGTAATCCAGTTAAAGACATCAATTGCAGATATCTTTAATTCAGTTGTATATCTGTACCATTAAAGATACCTGCAAAATGTTTTTATATATCTGAAAAATCTGTAATTTGTAGGTGCTATTCAATTGCAGATATCGTTAATTCAATTACAGATATCTCTGATGTTGCATCGTATAGTAGGATTTACCTTTACACAAAACACGAGAGACGTTTTAGTAGACTTGTGTTTTGTGTAAAGACAAATCTTACTACACGATACAACCGAGACATCTATAATTGAATTCAAGATATCTGCAATTGAGTTAAAATTTATCTAATTCCTTACAGATATCTGCAAATGGCACATATTTACTGATATCTGTAAATGAATTTATAATTCATTTGCAGATCTTTAATACAATTACAGATATCTTTAAGCCATTTGCATTTCTCTTTAATACAGTATAAGGGTATCTACGATTCCAGAATAAAAGTAGGAATGGCTCGCCACACAAGCATACAGGCACTAGTACAGAATGAGAAATGCTTAGGTAACGAATATGTAGTTTAAGCGATTGTTTATGGAGTTATGTAAGTGTTTGCAAAGGTACTGGTGATTCGAAGAAGTCACACGATCACGAGTAAGTGTGACTCAACTAAGCAGTAGTCACTTGGTGCGTATGTTGGCGTCAAGCTGTTAAAATTTGATTAACACACATGTGGAGAGAGAAACAGGTGGGAATAAATGCTGGTCTGGTTACTGAGGTACGGTTGAGAGCTGCTAGAAGCCGAAGTAAACAATTTCTAGAATGTTGTTTTTGTTTTTTGTTTTTTTCAGGAAATTCGACGCCATCGTAGAAAACTACAGGTTTCCAGAAGTCGTCACAAAAAGGATGAAATTTAATTATTTTTAGCTCAATTTTTGTATTTTTGTCACTGTTTTTTTTTTCTAAATGAGAAATGTATATTAAAATTTTTTCTTTTTTAAATGTTTTTTTTTTTCTTTTTGCAATTGTTCAGCGAGTCTTCAGGCGAGTCGGGTAGGAAGCATAGGCACCGGATAAATAGCCACCCGAACTAAAATAGGCACCCGAACAAATAGGCACTCAAACCATACAGACACCAGATTAATAGGCACCAAGTTAAAAAAATATTTTATATTTGTGGATTGCAAACTGGTCTAAATTTTTTTCTTTCCACTTCTTACTACTAACTCCATTTTCATTTCGCAGAATCCCATTTCGCAGAATTCTGTTTCGCAGGATAAATTTTTTTTTCAAATTATGTCCCTCGCTCGTGCTGCCGCGCTCGCTGCAGCTAAACACAACATCAGAAACCGCAACTAATAACAAAATTTCTTCCCATTTAGGAATGCATCTTTGCCTTATCCAATGTTTAAATTTTTTAATAATATTTTGATCCTGTAAAACGGGAATTACCGCTTCGCAGAAAAAATTTAATCCGTTCTGCGAAATGGGATTCTGTAAAACGAAAAGGGAGTTAGTAGAAAGAAGTGAAAAGAAACAGATTTGGGCGATCACTTTGCATCCATTCCAAATTAAAAAGAAAAAAAAATTAAAATGCCTATTTGTCAGGTGTCTATATGTCTGAGTGCCTATTTGTTCGAATGTCTATCTGTCCGGTGCCTGTGCCCGAATACCTAGTTTGCCAGAGGACGAGTGGGCATTGCAATAAACCGCCCTTTGTCAATGCTTTGAGATGCACTGGTTCGAATAAACGTGACGTTGTACCGTAAGTGGCTTTGATATTAATTATCCGAGCATGTATGCGTGTTTTTTTTTTTTCTGTTAAGTTAGTTACGGTTTGGTTTAAATTTACTGACAAGGGATCTTTGGTTTAGGAAAGAAACGAGTTCAAAGATAAAATTCCTACCGTACCTCAAATATTTTATGGGTGGGGTGTGGGTTGATATTCGAGGTAGAGCACTGGGCAGACATCAGAGAAAGTTGAGCAGCAAATCACTTCCCTGTGGAGCACTGGGCAGAAAGTCATAGGTTTCTATATACAAATCCTAAACGTGGAGCAGCAAAGCACTGAACTACGGAGCCCTGGGCAGAAATCATTTGGGTTTCTGCCTTGTGGCATAAATTAATAGCATCTCTTGGCTCAGCCGAATAATTATCATCTTCCGAATGTATTTCACAGATTGCCTTCAGGATATCACTCCAACGTGAAAATAAAACATATGCTGCCCCCAAAAGAAATAGTCCCTTTGTATAAACGTTTTTCATAATAATCATAATCATGTTGTACGTGAACTTATAAGTTATAAATGTTACATTTCTTCTGTATTTAATGAAAAAATAACTTAACATCTCGTAGCTATCATCTTGTTTTTTTTTTTTTTTTTTTTTTTTTTATAAAAACGGAAGAATACGTGCGTCGTGTATGTGAGTCGTCTCCAAACTAAACGTGGAACAAACTATAGGGTTTAATTCCTCTGTTGGCTTTGTTAGTGAAAAATAATAAAGCCAGGTTCGCTTTTGATGCCTGCACAATTTGATGCCGTGCAACAAAAATTGTTTCGTTTATGTGCGAGGTTGTAAATCCACATTTCTTTGACGTGTTAAAGCTGAAAGTGTAGTCAGTCAGCCGAAAAACAAGAATATTGTAACTTCGTATTGGTTTAATGAGAGAGGCGTGAAATTTATACCATGAAAAGCTGGTCAAAACTGTAAATTGGAAAGTCAAAGACAGATTTGGCAAAAATATGAATTGTACCGGTGTTTTCCCCCTTGCTACTTTAAGGTACCCGGGCAAAGGCGGCCGCACATAAGGGTCGTTTGGACTGTGTATACCCGTTTTCACAGAATTTTAATCAATGTCACAATTTTTGGTGAAAGGGCAATTCCTGTTTTGCCGAATTCCGTCCCGCCGAATCATTTTTTTTTCAAATTGCTTGCCTCGCTGCGGCTAAACATACATCAGAAAACTCAACTAATCATAAATTCCTTCCAAGTAGTTAGGTATGCTGCTTTAACTTTCGCAATGTTACTTTTTTGACGAGCATTTTGGTTCGGAAAAACGGGAACCTCCCTTGGGCAGGGTTCAGACAAAACCTGGAGAACCTGGAAATCTTGGGGAAAATGAAAATAGAGCCAAAATCTCGGGGAAATTTCAGGGAAAACAAGAATTTTTTTTAAAAATCGTGGAAAGGACAGGGACATTTGAAAAATGCCTTTGTGTCTGATTAAGTTCCATTCAATTAGCAGATCAGAAACAAAATCCTAGGCTATAGTTTGTTCCACATTATGTTTTCAGAAAACTGACTGGATGACGACTCGTTTCCTTGCACTAAGAGTGCAAAAACATGTCGCTATCACACTTGGAGACTCAACAAAGTTACTGTTAGAGTTTACAAATGGGATGTTTACAGATTTTTTGTACTTATAGTGGAAGAAAACGTGGCGTCATACAGTCAGTTTTCTGAAAACATAATGTGGAACAAACTATAGTAGCAAATATTTTAATTTATGCTTTAATATGTTTATGTATATTAGGCACAACTTCAATAAACTAAATCTTAGGCTAGTGGCAATATTTGTGATGAAAATGTGTTTAGTCCCGTCTGAAAAGTTTCTAAGTTTCTGAGATGTTGGATTATTTTCGTATAAATATTAAGAAAAATATTAGATTTACTGCCTGTTTCCATATCTAAACGTCTTGTAAAACACCTGGAAATTGCCATTGGATGCACTTGGAAAAACTGGAAATGGCAGGGAAATTGAGAATTAAAAAATTGTCTGAACCCTGTTGGGGCATGTGTTCCCCCCCCCCC
>JAHWFP010264037.1:0-10576 GCA_023313725.1 Lithobius niger | reverse complement strand
TTTTTGTTTGGTTTTTAATGTGAATAGATGCAGTAGCCCAAATTTGCCGTTATTCGAAATCGAAGAATCATTTGCGTTGCGGATCTTTGTGCCAAAGGTCGAGCAGTTTAAGGTCTCGAGACAATAGGGTAATTTGTTGAAATAATTTTTAGGCTTGTATGAAAGCCGTTGTTGCCTCGTGCCTTCCTTGCTTGTTTGGTCGTGATGGAAAATCACGGAACGTTGGTCGATTTAGTTCCGTTTAGTGGATAGCTGATAAAGGTTCACTGCTTTTATATCCGAACCACAGGATTGCTTTCGGTACTAGCGTTTTTCATTTTGCACCGAAGACATCCGTGCCTATATTATAGTTAAAGCTAATGTTTAACCTTGTGGTTTTTTTTTTTTTAAAGCTTTGTCGCTAAATGGCGTTATACTACAGTATATAGATCATCTTCAGCAAGTCCTTAGAGAGCTGTAGGGGACACGAGATGTAACAAAAACAAAATGGAGCAGTTGGTCAAGACGTTGCTGTGAAAACGGATTTCTTAGGGACGGGTCATTATTATTTATGGTCGGCGTGGGGAGCGGGGATGAAAATGTGACCACCAAATATTCGCTGCCCTCCCCCCCCCCCCTATCCATTGGTACATTTCTTGATTTTTCGTAATGAACGTTTATGACCTTTTTTTAACCTGGTGAGCCCGTTTGATATTTGGGGGGGGGGGGGGGGGGGGGTAGGCACCACTGTTCCCAAAAACATTGAAAATCTTGACCCCTCCTAATCATGGTCTAAAAATTATTGCCCCCTCCAAAAAAATGTACTTTTCGTCTGCCTTTTGAGACTGTCTGCAGATGATTTCCAGTAGCCAAAAGTAAGTAGTATTCCCTATGCAAGCAACCTAGATCCTTTAAGCTGTTACAGGGGTCCTGCAAGATCTTGATACAAGATCCTGCAAGCAGGGACGTTTTTATGGGGGAAAGGGGGTGGTTAATGTTAGGGCTGTGGGAATACAAGTAAACTTATATTTCATGTGTCGAAATATTTCGCGTGTGCTGTATGCATTGCACCAATACGGTCCTACAATTTCGGATGGGGAATGGGGGGAGTTGCATAGGTTGCAATTAAATAAAATACAAGGTCAAACCCAAAATTTGTTCAATTGCCCCTATTTATCGGAAGTGTGACCCCACCCTTTTTATTTTTTTTTTGAAAGTCTGGTTACGCCCGTAATGTAAAACCCAGGCGTGGGAAATATTGGATGTATATACAGCAATTTTTCAATCGAATTAACGAAATAACAACATATCGATAATTCGATGTGTCAGAAAAAGTACGAAAAAATAAAGGTTTTTGTCGCGATATTATCGATGTATTGGTAGTGCCATCCCTACGCCACACACAAGCGTGTTTTTCAGTCTCATGTATAGCCGAACGTGCTTAGAAGAAAGACTATTGCTACGACTATTATGTCCGTCCGTCCGTCCCCTTTTTCAACTCCGTAACAGTGCCAGATACAGACAAACGGTTTTCACCATTAGATTCAGCGGCAAAAGGGAGTAGAAAGAAACCGGAAATATGAAGCGGAAGTGGCCCACACGTCCCGGAAGTGGCCCAAGTGAGCCCACCATCTATGGATTGGTACCAGATCCAGACAAATGGTTTTCACCATTTGGATTCAGCATCCAAAAATGAGTTAAAATGAATACAGAAGCAGAAGTGTACAGAAAACTGGTTGCGACCAGGTAGCAGTTTCTGCACAGCTGGTTGTTTTATAACTGCTAACTTCCCAACGGGGTGTTGACAAAAAAAAAAGGCATTTTTTCGGATTGTCTCACTTTTCCTTTATTACAAGGTGGATGGGGGGGGGGGGGGCGAAAGTTTTGACAAATGTCAAAGGCAAAGGCAAATGTGAAAAGGCAAAATTTGCGGGCGAACGTCATTTGCGTACGGCCTCTGCTTCCAAAAAAAAAAAACTTGGAGCAAGGGTTTTTCGGAGATTTTTACTTACAAAAATCTAATCACCTACCTGCTTCTCTTTAAAAGTCTTGGAAAATGTGTGAAAAATCATCGGAGTTGGTGGTATGTACGATTGAAACATACGTGAAAAACTTTTGTATGCGGTTTACAGTTTGAAATTTGACCGAGCCATAACCGCATAAAATGGCGCAATATTTATCCCCCCCCCCCCCGGTCCCACTTTTAGACTGTATTGCAAACCCCTAATAAAATGTTGCGTGTCATACGCACAGGGTGTGGTCAGTCAGGATGGATGGCACGAGATGGAAGGTACGCATGCAGTGGAACGAAATGTGACACCCGCTGGGTACCACCCTTAATGTTAATAAATATGTGCGGAATGTGTCATTCATTGTTATCTCCATGGGAACTGAAAAAGAAGATCTACCGTTTCTCTCTGTTTTTACCGCCGGGGTTCCCACAAAAATGCTGAAATATTTTCCGTAAGTTTTTCAGGTTTTCCAGTGTAGTTGAGGCCAATTTCCGGGTTATTTACCGAAATTTCATACATTTTTGTATACATTTTATGCAAAAACCGGTAAACGGCGTTGACAGTGATAATATTCAGACATGTTAAATTATATGAAAACACTTATATCACCTCCAAGAATGTTTCAACAACAGTTCACTTAAATTTTCGAGGAAGAAAACACCGTTCCTCTTCTTCAGAAGACCACCTTAGATTTTCAGAAGACCACCTTAGATTTAAAGTGCAACATGGAGTAAGCGCACATCGAACGAACTTTCTCTGCTGGGGTGTGGTCTTCTGAAGAAGAGGAACGGTGTTTTCTTCCTCGAAAATTTAAGTGAACTGTTGTTGAAACATTCTTGGAGGTGATATAAGTGCATGTTTTCATTTAATTTAATAAACAATTTACCAGTTTCATGTGTTTTTAAGGCTCACTTCAACAAAAAAGGAGCACGATATAATGAACTTTTAGGTGTTAACACAGAAGTATGAAGAACATTTTTATTTTACCACAATGTATTAACAAAATCATGTTTATTATGCACTTAGGACTAGGCCTAAAAGCGTGGATTTGTGGTTTCCTATTTTTTTTCAGGTTTTTTTTTGCGAAAATTCGGAGAATTCCCTGAATTTTCCAGGGTCTCCAGGTTGGTGGTATCCAAGGGAGGGCCCAAAGGGGCTGTGCCCCCTCCCCCCTCCAAGGCAAATAAACTTGGAAAAACTGCCCAAATTGTTGAAAAACATCTGCTTGAAATTACGACAAAAAAAGAACGAAAACTTAGAAAAATCATCTGGATCCGCCTATCCCTGTCGACGGGAAAATAACGTTTGCGACGTTTACCTAGGGCTAGGTTTGATAGAACGTATCAAAACTCGTGTGGGAAAGGCAAAGAGAGGCATGCACACTTTTAAAGGAGCTCGCCTCTTTTTGGTGCAACCGCACCAAAGGTCTTATAGTGTCCGCCGCCTATCTTGAGTTCTCCGCAGAACGAGCACAGATAATCGATTGTACGTTTTCAGTAGCAGAGTGCCTTGTTGATATCCAAGATGGTTACAAAAACAATGGCGGCCATCGATTAAAGCCACCCCCTACAGGAAGACGTAGCCGCTCACAAAATACTTGCAGGACTCAAGATACCCCGCGCACACAATAGTGCAACTGCGCTTTTGGTCTTATTGCGTAAATAAGGTGCCACGTCAGGCAACAATGCTTGTTAACGCAACCACGTGGTAATGCATTGTTGCCGTGGTGTAACCGATTGATAAGTAGGACCAATCCACAAGGGTGAATGACCATGCCAAGTTTTAGTCAATCAAAGTAGTGATATCGAAGTAAAAATGGCTGCCATCAAGTTTTCTACCAAATAATTATATTACTCCTCACCAATGAACAAAATCCAAGCTAATCCCAACCGAGTATTAGTTCGACGGTTAAAGGGACACCCGGCCTGCCTTATAACAATTCGCGCTGGTCGCCTTCCGCGCTAATACGAACACAAAGGTCATCTGAGATAGTATCTGCGTTCTTCACAGTGAAAGAACGTAACTACTGTCACATTTGGCGTTGTGCCTAATAGACGAACCAGCATGAACGCATTAATCGTGTCGTCACAAACCGGAATAATTCTCGTATTTTAACATCACAATTTATAATTTTCTAGGCTAGTGTCTTATTATTTTGCTTCGGCGATATATTGGAATAATTAATTTTAATTTTTACCGCATTACGCTTTTAGATTTTTGACCTCATCGTTATTATTAGCAAACTAGTACATGCACACACAGAGATGATACGATATGGTTATTGTAAGCGCGCAAAGCATCATATAGTTACGGGTCGTTCGTAAATAAAGTTCCATTATATTCAACAGAAAATCTCCTAGACACCCACATTTTAAAAAGGATTTTTTGCTAGGGAAAGACTAACGGTAAGGAAATACACCTTTGGAGCCGTACTTGATGTGGAGGATCGAGAAAAATGGCACTGGGAGGTACATCCCTTTAAAATGAAAATTTTGACCGTTGTTAATTGTTCGAGTGAACTCTAATCCGATCTTGTGCGCCTCAAGGTCTACCCCCTCCCCCCCCCGCGCCTCCTGTAGCATCAATATTGGCTTTTCCATCTCGTAAATGCTGAGGGTGGGGGAATGGATTTTATCAATTTGGTCCAAAAATATGTGATATCTCCCCAAAACAAAACTTGTTAAGGATTTCCGCCGAGGTTTTCGGCCGTGTGAAGTCATAATATCAAGCGCCGAGTTCTTTCGCCAAGTTAATCCTACCCACCAACACTTCAAACGTTAAATGAAATAATTGAAAATTGCGCAGGAAGCAATTTCCATATATTTCATTTAACCTTTGAACTAGTACTCGGTGGGATTAACTTGGCGAAAGAGCCAGGCGTTTGGTATCATGGTTTCAAACGGCCGAAAAGCTTGTTGGGAAACAAGTTTTGTTTTCGGAAGATCGTTATTACATGTTGCGTCATTGTCAAATCTCGAACAGTCGCGTTTCAGTGACTTACGTTTGGTTGTTTTGGAAGTTGTTTGTTAGCGTAGGGTATCCCCGTTTACTAATTGCAGATATCTGAAAGGTGCACCGTTTCCAGCTACGGAAAGTCAATGTAGGACGCGATGTCACACATGAACTAATAACGCAATTGCACCACCGACTGTTAAGCCAAACAACCGTGCTGACGTCACGGTGTGAACATTTAAATAAGAAAATTTGCAAATTTAGAAAGCACTTTCAACTCGATACGCAACACCAAAACGGCCTTAATCCCGTATGGCCTCTACAAAAAAAAAAAAAGAGTGAAAGTGTATAAGAACGAAAAAAGAAAAACAATCTTGCTTGTTAAAGTTTCCAGCTTGACTTGACACTGTAAATTATACGTACTTGTTGAACGGTACGGTAAGACAAGGATTAGGGGCTTTTACAAGATTTACAACAACCTAGAAAGAGTAAAAAAAATATTTTCTTAAACTGGAAAAAAGTAAAAATGAGCTGTTTTAAAATTATATTCTTCTGCATGTGACACGCCATTTTAGCACAGTCCATTTGAACAGTATCCCACATTACGCATTCATCAGCTGGAATTTATTTATTCTGAGTAGTATTTGTTTTTTATTGTTCGTATGATCGAGCGCAATTTACTAGAATGAACCGTTTAACGAGCCTACATCTGGCTGTAGTAATTGTGGCAGTGCGCAGTCAGAATGGGGGGGGGGGTGGTCAGAAGGAGCTATTAACGTGGCACTATCACCGTTTAAAAACCGTATGAAAATATTGTGGCGCCATCTAGCGGCAGTGATGTTGTTAACCCTTACAGCATGCTCCCAAGTGCAAGGAAGTACCAAATTTTCACTCAGTAATTAAATAGGTCGTAGCTTGTTTTGTTTCGTTAAAGGGCAGTTACATCCATTTTGACATGCATGTTTGACTTTTGTATCACTTAACACAATAAATAAACACAAGAATTGCGGTAAGAATACGTTACTTACGTCCGATATAACAATTTAATTACTGCAACACCAAAACACGACACGGAGGTCGCCATTGTTTTGCTGGAACGCTCAGAAATTAATGCCGACAGATGTCACTTTTCGATTTCGACTCGCAGCCGATTGATATAGCTGTATTGACTGTGAAGAGCTCAAGCGTCTGACGGCCTTAGCTGGCCGGCAGTTTAGTGGGCAGCTAAGGCTGTCGGACGCTTGAGCTCCTCACAGTCAATAAAGCTATCTCAATCGGCTGCGAGTCGAAATCGAAGAGATCTGTCTGTCAGCATTAATTTGTACGCGTTCCAGCAAAACAATGGCGACCTCCGTGTCGTGTTTTGGTGATGCAGTAATTAAATTGTTATATCGGACGTACGTAACGTATTCTTACCGCAATTCTTGTGTTTAGTTATTGTGTTAAGTGATCCAAAAGTCAAACATGCATGTCAAAATGGATGTAATTGCCCTTTAACGAAAATGGCGTTGTGCATTCCTTCGCTTGATGCAACCATGTGCTAGATAGTGCTAGATGTTGCCAGACTGTGCATATACTTTCTATACTTTCAATCGTGTTAGTTCCACTTTAACATTCTAAGGCTTTCCCAATTAGAACTTCCAACTCACTGCCGGAATAAACGAAATATAGTCACAGTATTAAATGTTTCACAGTATTCTCCATAATATGGGGAATGGTAGCCTGATGCATGGCTTCCTGGATGTAAAAGACTTAACGTTAGAAATTCGACGCGTCGTCCAGTTAGCCGTCGATTCTGCCACCAGTCGCGCTGCGAACACCCCCAAAATGAACTGCTCTAACATGCGGATTGAGCTGTGAAAGGTACTCGTGACGCGAGATACGCGAATTTTAAACTTAAAACATTGTATTGCTACCAAATTATGAAAGTTTAACAACAATAGCTTCATGCTACCTACCTCTTTGTCCACTGGACGACAAAACAAAGTTTCCGGAGGTTTAATTTCATGAATTTCAAACAGACGAAGAACCAATGTACGTGTGATGATACGATACAGCGTTTTCAATTCTCATTAAAAATGTGTTAAACGATCTTTTGACGTGGCAGTAAATCGTCCGAAGACTTCAAGAATAGTCTCCATTACCGTAAAATAATGTTCGTTAAGTGCTGCAACACCGGTAAATCTAATAATGAAAGGATTACCACGTTTTTGTGCATCCCGCTAACGCTAATCAATGCTATGATTTGGGGTAGTTCGTTCTTGGTGCTTTCACTTCAGTGCACCACTTGGACGACGCGTCTCGCATGCTACGTGAAGCCGAGCGTTAAGCCTTTTACATTCAAGGAAACTATGCTGATGGTTAGCACGACTCAGTGTGTCGTGAGCTAAGAGGTCTCTGGTTCAAGCCTTACCTCAACCTGCACCCCTGGCATTTTCGGGAATAGAAGGACCCTGTGATGCATCGTGTTCTTGTCGATTGTGGCAGGTAAAAGATGTCAGTGATTTCCGATTGGAATTACCTAGCAAAATTGTCCCTGTCTCCTTCTGGCACCTTGGCTTCGTCCGGTAACGCGACAAACCTACAAAGTTTTCATCATTTTAAAACTTTTTCCTTGGGAATTTGTTACTTTTTTCCTTGTGATTTTTTTGTCTGCACTCCGTCTCAGTAGTAAGATGCTGTAAAAATGGACAAGATTTATGCCAGTAGATCGCCGAATCAAATTTTAAGCGACTTGCATAAAAAAAAAAAAATAAAGTGTGATGGTAAAGTAGCAAACCCAGCTTATCGAAAATTATCAATGCAGTCGCGCATGCGATATTTCGTCATTGGCGGTTTAATTATATCGAGTTTTGTGCAAATGTAGGAACCGATATCCGTGTTTTCAAACATCAAACAATTGTCTATCTAACCCTTGTAGTTATCTGTAACGAAGCATAAGCACAGTTTTGTGTGTGACAGTTTTGGTATGAAAGTCTCCTCTGCCAACAAAGTCCCTGTGTATTCCAGAATTTAGGTCCTGTTTCGCCAAATCACGTTTCGCCAAAAAGAAAGCAGATTAAAAGCTTTTGCGTGGAGGGCAAATCCCGTTTCGCAAAATGCCGTCACGAAATTTTAGACACACGAAATTTAAAACTGGACTCCCTAGTGATGGCCAGACATTTTTAAACAAACTCCCGTTTTGCAGAATAATTTGCTTTAATTACGTGCCTTGCTCGGGCTGCCACGCTCACTGCGGCTAAAAACATAACAGCAGAAACCGCAATTACCGGTAATCACAAATTCCTTCCAATTAGGCATGCATCTTTAACTTCTGCAATGTTAAATTTATGAAGAATATTTTGATTCTGCGAAACGGGAATTCCCGTTTGGGGAAAAGGGTAACCATCACGTGTATAACTAACTATAGAGCAGCGTCAAGTGACGTCATTTTGGCTACGAGATGCCATTTGAAGGGCATAGCTACAAGGTGCACTAGATTAAAATGTAAGGGGAAAAACGGCACTTCTAGTCAAGACAGTGCTTTGAGAGCAGGTTTCTGAGGCTTATAAAAACGTTGTTTTCTCCAACAACAAAAATCGCGCGTTATAGGCTTAAGAAATCCAGTCTAATAGCATTGGCTTCAGTAAGACGACCTTCTTTTTCCATCCAGCGCCCCTTGCAGCTAACCCAGTTACTGGCTCCACCATAGAGTTATACACAATAATACTACGTTATGTCACTGCTATTCTTAAAAGAGAACCTTGGCATTGACATAGTGATGACCAAGCATTCTAAACAACATTTAAAGTACACGTTTTACCGGCTGTATTGCCAGTTTTCAAAACGCAAATAAATCAGGTGGTTGTATTCCACCACTGCTTGTCTCTGTTAAATGTTTGCCTTTTAAATCCCCATTGCGTAGAAAGGAGGTATTAAATTTCGAGTGCGTAAAGGTTTGTCAAATTAGTTTTGGCAAAACGGGATTTGCCCTTTAGGCAAAAGCTTTTAATCTGCTTTCTTCTTGGCGAAACGGGAGTTCACCATTCTGGTTCCCAAAAAATCCTCACACGACGAATGTAAGCTCAAATACAAGCGAAAAGTAGCTTAAAGACGCCTTTTCAACTCCTGGATGCAGCGCCGTAGAATCTTCGAGCAATATAAAGACAATAGCAGTAAATAAAATAAAATAAAAAAGGAACAACTCTTCGCTGCAGCGCCGCGAATTTTCAAAACTAAAACGAAATCACGTGACCCACATCAGCCTATTGGATGACGGAGAATCTGGAACGTGGATGCTGTGTTTAGAATATGGGCAACGCTATCGAAATGGTGAACCAGCGCCTTTAAACATATTACGGCTTCCATGCATTTCACATTTTTTTGTGTATGTGGCTTTACACTGGATTTTGCTGAAGTCCCCGGATACTACGACGGGAACATATTTACTCAATGAGTTAAAATTTACAGCAAGAAACAAAATGGGATGCTTTATGGCTTAATGCTCTTTTCTTATTGGTTCTCGCTGTAACCCATAAGAAAAAAAAAACGATCACTAGAATGGCGCGTTACCCCTCTCCATTAATGATCATAACGTTACCATCAGAGTTAAATTTCCGTTTATCGTTCTTCCTTTTCTTTCACGTTTTCCATTCATGCCAAAACACAAACAAGCACTATACATCCGCCCATGTCTGTCTGTCAATAACCGTAAAAACGAAATACGCCCACACAATGTGGGTGTGTACATTTGTCGGGCTCACCCTCGTTTATTGAATTAGAAAATCGGGATGAAAAGAATCGCGAACCCTTTTGTTTTTGCGTATCTTCACCAACAGATGGCGTTAAACCTCGACAGAAATGTGTAGCGATCAATTAGTGTACCTAATTTCCCTCACTTTTGTTTTTCATTTAGCGTTTGATTCGGGCAAACTGCCAATTTGTTGGAAGAAAGCTAGAGTTATGGCAATGTATAAGAAGATAAATTCCTCTGATCCAAAAAAAATATAGACCAGATGCACTTACCTGTATCTCTTGTAAATTACTGGACAGTATAATTAAGATATCTATTATGTGCTCGGCAGTATCTTGAGTCCTGCAGGTGTCCTATGAGCGGCTGCGTCTTCCTGGAATGGACGGCTTTAATCGACGGCCGCCATTGTTTTTGTAACCATCTTGGATATCAACAAGGCACTCTGCGACCAAAAACGTACAATCGATTATCTGTGTTCGTTCTGGGGCGAACTCACGATAGGCCGCGGATACTACACGTTAACTTTTACTGAAGATTATAGTATCCGTCTTAAGGATCAATCTTTTGGCTTTTTTCCGCGTAGATCTACCCGTCTTGTGTCCTTTGGATTGCGGCTCTCCTATCGATGTAATTCAAATAGATTTCTCGCATTTCACCCGAATCTGCTTGCTAAGCTGAAATGTGGGTTCAGTGATAGGATTTGAAAGATTTCGTTCCGACAAGTTGTGGTTGGAACATCAAATTCTAAGCAAATACTGCTCTTCAACCACACTCCCAACCCAAAATATGATACGGGATGTGGGGGCTTTTCTGAAAGGTGGGGATGTATTCTTTCAATCAATCCTAACCGAAATTGTTTAACTTTTAAAGGTGAAGAGGAATGGCGTAGCGGCGAAAGCGT
>JAHWFP010264032.1:0-28858 GCA_023313725.1 Lithobius niger | reverse complement strand
TGTAAAATTGAAGTAAAATTTCCTTGCACGACTATTTTCTATCGACAGTATGACAAAGACCTGTTAACCGGGCTTGTGATACGTTGCTTTGTAAGTTAAGCCCCGTCCACACTTAGAAGAAATAAAAGACCGGGCCTGAGCCTTATTTGCCCGCACTAGGCCCGATCTGGACCTTCACGTCCTGGTAAAACGCAGGACTTCAGACCGCGACCCCCGTGAGTGTCAAGTGTGGACGCGGTTGGTGTGCCGGGCCGCGCCTTATGGAAACGTTTTGATGGTAAGTGCCGATAAACAATATCGACATAAAAGGAAGCTGCAGTTTACTTTATTTTCATTTTACTTTTGAGTCTACTGCAGTCCTCGGATTGCTAGACGGGTGTTTCTATATTATTATCTCGATTATGTTTCTCTTCCTTTTCATTCTCTCTCTCTCGTTTTTGCTTTATTTCGCTTTTTTTTTTAATTTGTGTGTGGCCCCCCCCATCTCCTGGCCTTCAGCGGGCCCCCCCCCCCCCTACCCCCCGCAGCTGCACTCTTCGCACCCCGCACGTTACGCCACTGGATTATAATAATTCCAGGCGTATTACGATTTCTGGAATACGCCTGTCCCATAGACTTATTGCTCATGGCTAGCGTAAAATTGGAAAGGCTTACGTAGTTGAACGTTTTCACACGAATGCATAGTGATCTGAACATGTTCCGTTTATTGGTGTGGGGGTTTGCAGGGGTCAGAACAAATGCCGGGGGCACCCGGGGGGGGGGTGAAATTCGCAACCAGGGACTTCAAATTTCGTTTCTTTTCCAAGTTGCAACCAAAGATTTGAAGCAACAATGGCTTAGACAGTCGACACTGGTCCTTAAATTTCTTGTAACATCCTGGATGAACTAAAAGCTGAACTGTAAAGAAGGGAAAATAAACAGACATTTACGTTGCCGTGGATTGCGTAACAATAAAAGGGTGCACGTTAGATGAAGGTTACGCAACAATGAAAACATCCACGAGCAAACGGGGTTTAAGTTAATAACCAAACATTTGTTGGCGCCTGTACGGTTTAGAACAAATACGTGGAAAGGGTTTGAAATTCGCAACCACGAACGAAGAAAGCAAAAGGAGAAATTCTAAATTTGGCTGATGTAACGGTCAATTATTTAGAGACATAAAATTCCTAAAAAAAAAAAAAAAAGTTGAAAATAAAGATAAGACGGTGTGACCTTTTGTACGTTCAGTCCTATGAAACTAGTGATATTCTCCCAAAACCAAAACTGGTGTATATGCCGACAAGTTTCCAAAAAGGGTCGGCCTTTGAAGGTATTGATATCATTAAACCAGGGAAAAGCCGCCATAGATTAATCCTATTATCCAAGTTCATCCCAAAGTTTTGTCTACTAAACTGTTTATGGGACGGAAGAAAATCCGTGAGGAGTTACCACTCCTTGAATTTAAAAAAAAAAAACAGAAAAAAAATCAGAATTGGCCTAAACTAACCGAAACTAACTTATCGTGCTCAGTTGTTTATGTTTAACATTCAAATGTAATACAACGGGCACTTTATTAGAAATATAATTAATCAGCTACCATTAATTATACCAAAGTAACGATTTTCTTCACGCTGTTAAAGAAACGATTTACAATTATATTTCCATAAGGAGCTCACAATCAATACTTACATAAAGCAAAACCACAAAACAACCAAAAGTGGTGATTTCATACAATAACCCATAATGGACCCATTAAGTTTTCGCCACAGAAAGTAGTGATAGCAGAGCAAAAATGGCTCCAACCAAGTTTTCCGTTCCAACCCTCATTACTCAATCTTAACTTACACCTTGGTGACTGTCAGTTAAGCTTGAGTGATGACGGTTCGGACCACAAACTGGGTGGATGCCATTTTGGTTCTGATATCACTATTTTCTACGGCGAAAACGTTAGGGTCCCTTTACCCTTATGGGGCTTCTGTAGGATCCATTCTTTGTCGAGAGTAACGTGGTAAAAAGACTATTGTAATTCTCTTTGCAGGGGGCATTGGGTTGTTGCCCCTGTTAGCTCAAAATGGCGACGAAAAGTCCCTTGCACAAAGTCTCTTTCTGGCTTCAAACTTAAAAGGATTATGCTATATTAAAAAGAAAGTTTTTGTTTGTTTTACCGTCAATGCCATCTGAATCGTCATCATCCAAGTCGTCAGCGTCTCCCAAATCGTAATAGTAATGCTCGTACGTCTCCTGAATCGTCTCTTCTTCCGTCGTCATGGCAACGGCCTCGGTCTTTTCTTCTTCGACGGAACAAGCGGCGGCCTCTTCTTGAGTGTCCGACTGGATAACTGGACAGTCCTCTGGAAAATAAACAAAAACAGATTTGTTCCATCTGCTCAAATTTCTTACAGCAAGGTCACGTGGAGGGTAAAATGAACAAGGTTGTTCTAAGTTAGAGATGCTCGTAGTGGTCAGTGATGTTGCCACAAAGGGGGCGGAGGGGGGGCGGGGGGATCATTGTTTCACACATCAACGGCGTGACCGCTGGGGCTCGTAATCCGCATGGATGTATACAGGCTAGGGTGGATCAATAAAATGCCTTATTTAAGTTTCAAATCTTAATATGCAGAAAAGTTCGTATTCGACGTTCTAATCACTATCCCAAACGAAAATAAACCTCTATAATAATTTTAGAGGTGCCCATCTGGGCCTAAAGTTTAACATTATACGTCAATGGGGAAAATCGCTAATTCTAAAATAATGATTTTTGACTAGTTAGTTCAAAATACAACTTTTTTTACATTATCTCATTTCGGAATCTCAAGAGTCCATTAAATGAAACCAAAATTAGAAACAACTTTTTTTTCTGATGCGAATTTTTTTTTCTGATGCGAAAACAATGCGAATTATCGACCACCAAAATAGGGAAAAAAAGAGCATTTTTTGCCGATTTTACACCGTAAATTAAAACGAGGTTTACCGATAAAATATTTTTTTAATATTTACTTTTGGCTTCTTTTAGTGGTTTCTGAGTACCAAATGAGATAATGTAAAAGCTGTATTTTAAAATAGTGAAAAATCATTTTTTCAGAATTAGCGAGTTTTCCCATGACTTATAATGTTAAACTTTAGGCCCAGGTGGGCACCTTTAAAAAATTTGTTAGAGGTTTTTTTTTTCCTTTTGGGATAGTAATTAGAAGACCAACTTTTTCGCACTATTACGATTTGAAATTAAAAGAAAGCATTTTTTTGATAAACCCTAATACAAGCTATATAATTATGTATGAACGGAGCGAAATTAGCCAGAAGTAATATCTAAGAACAATTTTTTTTTATATATATATAATCACTATTGTAATCACTGGAACTCGCTCTGAACGTTAACGTTTATGGATAACTTCTATCACATTTGAAGTTATATTGTATACCACTACGTTGTCCAGAGCGAGCTGAGTAGCTTTTACTTTGCTATACCAGTCTAACTTCCGGTAATGGCCGGGGCTTTTACCTCGATACTAAAACGCTTCTCAGATCGCTGTGGACAACGCAGTGGCACAAATAATGAATTCGAAAGTGAGACAAGTTAGCAATAAAGATGTTCAGCGCGAGTTCCAGTGATGGTAATAGCGTGTAAGCGTAAAATTTAATAACGCTAATACAGATACGGGGTTGTTCTACGATATGACTTCCGGCTGGTTTCACTCCTTCATTATCTCTGTAGCCATGCTGCGGCGCGCGAGTGACGGATGACGAGCCCCTGTGGGTTTGACATGGAGCTGTCAGTCGCATTTGACTATGGGTGAAATCAAATGCTCATACACTGAAAGCACATGTTAGTTTTAAAAAAAAAAGTAAATACAAAAGGAGTCGATGTGTTGTGTTTTTTTTTTTTGAGGGGGTGGGGGTGTCGCTCGTTTTTATTCTAGTTAATTCCACGCTAATCTACACGCGTACTTCGCTTGCGCCGATCACATCTCGCGTTGAAACCAAACAACAACAACGCCAGAACATGACCAGTACACTATCCCGATTTACAACAATATTACACTGTGAAAACGATGTGTACTGACAGTCCACATCAATGTGTGCCTTCTCAGCCTCCACACGAGGCTGAGAGTACACAATTTGTGCACTGGTAGTACACAAGCTTTGATGATAATGTGTACTCTCAGTGCACAGACTGTGTATTGCCAGTACAAAATTCGTGTGGAGGCTGAGAAAGTACACATTCATGTGTACTATCAGTACACATCGTCTTGAGAGTGTAGGGGGGGGGGGGGAGACAAAATGGCCGCTACGAGTGGCCTTCATTTCTTCGAGGTCTGTTCGGGAATTGGCCAAGCAAGTTGGCGGTAAGTCCCGCCATCTACTGCCAAATAGCGGCAACTGACAAAAAAGCTTAGTAATTTACTAACTTAATTCCAGTACTCACCAGGAAAATAGTTTACACTTGCAAACAAATAAATTTCCATATTTTTGCCACAAAGCCCCTAAATTTCTCGAGTGCACATCAAGGAAGGCTGCATTTTGCATGGAAGGTGTCACTCCCGGTTGACAAAAAGCAAATCGCATCAGCGGCGCTTTCGGCGGCCATATTGTCCAACCCAGTCGCGCATGGTATTTTTCATCCAAGATCCGGCCTGTACTGTACTAGAGCCCTGACCAGACCCAAAGCAACCTACTAGGCAGCTTCTAAGGTGAATCCTGTTTAAATGTGTAATTACAGACTGTATTTTACTTACAGCAAATTTTAAAAAACACTTTGGCGGCAAAGCCGTTCATTATCGAAGTCTTCACTTGGGCGCAGGGTAAGCTAAGAGATAGTGTGTGCGTGGCTGGGGGCGACATCTAACGCGAACGCCAAACACCAAACTCACCAACGGAAAGCCAGCTGTAGGTGTCCACCTCCATGTAGTGTGACAGTGTGACAACAAACAGGGTAGTGTGAAAACATGGCTTCCTACTAGACAAGCCTATGTTACGGCGTCAACAGCCACTTGGCTTTAATTTTGTTTACATCAAAATTCAAATCTAACGACGCTTTGCCTTCACGTTTCATCAAATTGACCACAATGTCAGTAGTGTCATCTGAATGACATTATTGTAGTTACTTACAGAAAGTTGGTGGCCAGCTATACACGGACGCCTGGGTGTCTACGAATGCACACCTGGTGGCCAACGGTGGGGCCATTGAGGCTTCATGGCGGTTGACAGATAGGTAATTACTGCCATCTATGGACGGTAGTCTGGTGGTCATCAATGAATGGAACCCTGGTGGCCATCTATGGACCGAACCCCGGCGGTCATGGACCGGCGAATGCCTGGTGGCCCATCTGGACGGATTCCTGGTAGCTATCTACGGACGGTTGCCTGGTGGCCACCTTGAACGGATGCACGGTGGCCATTGATGGGCGGATACCTGGTGGCCATACTTGGACGGAACCCTGTAGTGATTTCATACGGAATAATTCGTCTCGGGCTGGGGCCGCCTTTAGCAGATTTTGGAGGGCCAGCGCGACTTGATTTCAGACGGTTTAATTACACGCGGTCGTTGTCGGCCTCCTTTATTTTGATAACAACTGGTGGCGGGGAATATTTTAACTACAACGAAGCTTTGTTAGCATTTCCAGCAGAGCGCAGCACGGCGAGCGTTCGGATTTCAGACGGAATAATTAGGGCGCGTTTACGCAACGACTCATCTTTGCATTATCGCAGCTAGAAGCTAGAAATCATCTGAAAATTCCAACATGGCGTCGGTTTTAGCTATGTCGACTCGCAACGAAAACACGAAGTAATGCAAGTTCAGAAGCGGCTGTGAACATTTCGTCGAGAAGAATTCTTTATCTTATTGTCACGGATTATAAGACTTAGAGCACTTACTCAAATGACGTCGGATTTAGCTAATCCAGATGGCGCTGTTACCATGGCAACGACAGCTTTTCCATTGCGATTGAATTCTCGCTGCGAGAATGCAAAGGCGAGTCGTTGCGTAAACCCGCCCTTAAAGCGTGACGAGCAGCGCCAGCCCGTGCCATTCCTGGCTGGCCGCTTGTTGCGTAGCGGCCGTCGTGGCTCGCTTGCGCACGGCGTGGGACGGCACGGCACGCAAACATTATTCTGTGTGAAATTCGCGGTCGCGGCATGGCATGGCACGCAAACATTATTCCGTGTGAAATCACTACCGGTGGCCAACTATGGACTGATGCCTAGTGGCCCACCTGTGGATGGATGTCTGGTGGCCATCTATGGACAGACTTCAGGCCTTTCTATGAGTTTCTTCAGAGAACGATTTCCATAACGCTTTTTTCCTAGGAATTGTCTTGCCCAGATTTATTTTCACCAGTTTTTCACCGTAGCGGCCGTCGTGGCTCGCTTGCGCACGGCGTGGGACGGCACGGCACGCAAACATTATTCTGTGTGAAATTCGCGGTCGCGGCATGGCATGGCACGCAAACATTATTCCGTGTGAAATCACTACCGGTGGCCAACTATGGACTGATGCCTAGTGGCCCACCTGTGGATGGATGTCTGGTGGCCATCTATGGACAGACTTCAGGCCTTTCTATGAGTTTCTTCAGAAAACGATTTCCATAACGCTTTTTTCCTAGGAATTTTCTTGCCCAGATTTATTTTCACCAGTTTTCTTCCGCAGATTTTTGCCCAGAGTTTTGTAGTCTTAATTTTTCCCCCCTTCTACTTGTTCTCCCAGCCACTGTTTTTTCCTCGGACTTTTCTTCCTGGTAATTCTTTCAATTTCTTTTCGTACATTCATTAAAATCATGCGGCGGAAGAAATAAGGAGAAATAATGACTCCAGAATCAAACAGATGAACGGACTTTTTTCAGTAATTAATCATGAACTTGGAAGACGAAAGCATAAAATTGCTACGGGGCACTCGGCAAAAATCCTATAACCTGGCCGAGCGAGCAAGACGAGGGAGATCGAATACTAGACTGAATTCGGATTTTATGCGTCTGTTTATATGGGACATGATAATGTTCGCAATTTTGTTCTGATTTTATTGAAACTTGATGCGCTAGTGACCTATGACCGTTTTTTTTTTTAATTATACACCAAATCTCGCTCATGGTGGCAGAACTATTTACCAATCGATGTTGGATTCGTTCGTAGGGCACTGGGTAGAACTCGTGTAACTGGGGCGCAGGGCAAAATTCGTATACGTAGGTGAAGCTGTTTGCAGAATATATTCGGACTTATGGAAAACACATACGTTGTAGCATATGGGCCGTGCGTTGCAGCGTTTCTCGCATGGCCGAGCAATTCCGTTATTCATAACTGTATTACATACCTAATTTTAAAGCTAGTCCTAATGTAAGCCCACTCTTTCCTACTGTAAGAAAATCGTCATGAAGATACAAAGGTTTAATGTTTGACGAAGTCGCGCGATTGTCATATTACCCGGAAATAATCCTGACTCCCCTAGCGCCATCTTCCCTATGACAACGGACATTTACCCGACGCACACCCGTCATCATTTCATTATTGATCGGATAATTGTTCTCGTGCAGCTGTACGAATAACATTTCGTGAGTTAAGAAGCAAAGAAAAAATTGCCTGTTAACAAAAGTGGTGGATTCTCATTACACGAAAGTGCTTCGTTGCTGGCCTTACAAAAACCGGAATTGTATGTTGATTAAACTGTTAAAGGGACATTCTTCACAGCGCCATTTTTCTCGATCCTCCACATCAAGTACAGCCCCAAAGGTCTATTTACTTACCGTTAGTTTTACCCTTGCTAAAAATCCGTTTTAAGATGTGGCGCCTAGGAGATTTTCTGTTGAATATTAGGGAACTATATTTACTATATCCTGCACGTACATGATCCTTTGCGCGCCTACAATAACCTTGAAGTTTCATCTATGTGTGCGCATTTACTAATTTTAATCGTTTGATAATAATAACTATGAGATCAATAATTTAAAAGGCTAAAGCGGTAAATATTTAAATTAATTATGCCAATAGGTCGCCGAAGAAAAATTATAATATACTAGCCTAAAAAATTATAAATTGTAATGTTAAACTACGAAAATCATTCCGGTGTGAGGACACAATCTGTAACTTGATGCGGTTTCGTTATAAGTCAGCGACGTTTCGAAAAATCCCCACTTTGTCATCAAGCAATAAAAGATACGGTGAAGAAGCCAGTCAAGTTAAACCCTTTAAATTCCATAAAAATGTAAAAACTCAAAGCACAAGAATAAAAATAATAAAGAAAATGAACCTCAACAGCTTAGAAACTGCCAGTTGGGAACCAGTCCACGTGCCTGCTAGAGCACGTCAGGAGGTCAGGAGGTCAGTTTCCTTACTGAGGGACCGGTCATTATTTATTGCCGGGGGGGGGGGGGGGGGGAAACTGGGGGGGGGATGAATTATTTGGCCCCTCTCGAGGGATGTCATACATTTTTCAGGTCCCATCAAGAGGGGGGGCAGGTCAAAAACACACTGGCCAAACTGGAAAAAAAGTCATTTTGGGAACTCAAAAATGGCTCTTTCAGGAGACACAATTTCTAAAAACGCCTCAGCTTCTGATGGGGGCTAGCCCCCAAGACCTCCCATGATCTGAGCGTTTATAGGTTTTGAAGCTGTTAGTACCAATACTGCAAGTGTAGTTTTGACAAAGAACATTATAGAAAAGCCTTGACACCTAGTTACGTGGTTTCTTCTGACTGTCAGGTGCTAGCTATGTTATGGATGTGCGCATACAAGCAAACAGCATGCTTATTGTATGAATCGCGACAAGAGGTGGGTGTAAGGATAGAACATTTTTAACCCAACGTGTCTTTCCGTTAAAAATGAGACACGTTTCCTTACAACTAATGGTATCTGTCAGTGGGGAGAGCTACTCACTTAATTTGGCTATAGCATTAATCTTGGCTGCATGAAATCATCTGCAGACCGTTTCAAAAGGTACATACGAAAAGAGCATTTTTTTTGGGAGGGGGGGGGGCCACATTATATTTGGACCTTGAGTGGTGGGGTTCAAGATTTTTTCAGTGAGCACGAGTAGACACAAGAGCAAAAAATTTCCAGCCTAACTGGAAATTGATCGTACAATTTTATATTTGATTTTATCTTAAGGTTAGCTTGGTGATCTTGTGGTCGTGGTGGAGGCAGATCTCGGCCTAGCTGCCTGAAAAATCTCATCTTGCCAATGACTGGATAAGATACCTTGGATTGAACTCTCCAGTCTCACAGTCTCAGTAGTGTGAAAAACTAATAAGGGTACCCGCACATTTGGGGCCATGGTCACGCGTCGCCGCCCCCCCCCCCCCCCCGGGCCACCTTTTTCGGGAATGGCCTTTTGGTATATTATGGTATACTAGAGGAAGCCCGTGCTTTGCATGGGGCCGGTCACATTTCCCGGGACACATTGCCCGGGACATTTTCCCGGCACTCTTCCCGAAGACTTGTCAGATTGATCGACCACTCATGCCTGGCTCCTTTTTGGCTGGACGTAGAGTGGGAGGGTTCATTTTCAATGCGGGCGCGAGGAGGGGAGAAGTGATTTTCCTTTAGGCCGTCCTTTTCCTTTTCCTTTTAGCCGGTCTCCGATATTATTATAAAGATTTGCCATTAAAATAAAGGCAAATCAACATTAACAAAGACTTTTCAAAGATTGCTGTACTGAGCCTAGGGTTCCAAGCTCAGTACGGACTGGTCGTTACTAAATCGACACCTGTTTCTTTAATCTCTGAATGGAGGAGTTGGAAAATTAATGCCCGCCTTGATTTACAGTAGTTGATATGCCGTTCTAGTAAGACGCCATGTTGGCACGCCGTTCTCGTTTTTTGTCGTACTGGTTTTTGTTTTTTTTTTGGTTCCCAGAATTTTCCGTCAACAATACACGTTACAGTATTTCTTTTCTAACTGTTGTTACTACTAATCGACATTATCCTTCAAAATGGCGGCCGCTCGCCTTTTTTCATTGCTACCGTGCAAAAAATGAACACGCTCCCCTTTTTCATTACTACCGTTCCGAAAATGGACATGCGCCCCGTTTTTCACTGACGCTGTGGAAAGAATGAACTTGTGCGCCTTATCGCAATAATAAACTGCGTTTGGATTGGTTGTCACAATGACAGCTTTCCGCGGCTGCCGAGTGTCGACCCTCACCTATGGTTTGGCACAACTTTTAAATTGCATTGAATTGGTTTATTGAATCAGTCAAACAGTACAAAACGCCGTATGCGCCCACACCCCACAAGGGCTTATGCTTGCGTGTGGTGTGTAGGATACACAATAAAAATAACTAGAAAAAAACACAAGAATTACAAATGTCAACGTATAAAACAAATGCACATAAGCGTAAAAAGTAATCACCTTTAAAAAAAAGGCAACACAAGATTAACCACAAAAGAAGATGAAGTCACATAATATGAACCATAATACAAAATAATAATAATAATAATAAAATAAATAAACATGCTACAAAGGAACAAAAGAAATTTAATAACTAAAGCTGCTGAAAATATTCTTTAAATACCTTTAAATAAGAGTTCGTGGGCCACAGTACTGATATCCAGCACCCACCGAAACAGACATTTCTGGAAATGGTGAATTTCAGTAATATCTTTTATGTAGTTTGGTATGTTATTGTAAAATTTGCTTCCAAGGCAGTAGCTGCATTTATGCAATTTTTATTTACTAACTTAGGCTGAACGACAAATTTATTAGATTCACTCCTCGTATGGTAGTTGGTTACAAAACGAGTTGCAGCATGTTTATTAATTCTACGGAAGTTAATTAAAACTCTGCAAACATACAAATGGCGGACTGGTAGGATACCAAGCTGTTGAAAGAGCCGTCGTCTTCCTTACATGGCCACTTCACTGTTCTAATAAATGTATTATAGATTGATCGCTTCTGTTCAATCCATCGTTCACTACAAGTTAATGGTGATTTAGCTTGTAAGGAAAGATGGATTGACCAGAAGCGAGTAATCGATTACATTTACATCTTATTATAATAGCGCGATATCCATGCAAGGTAAACATTCTTTCTTGAGTCAGAGTATAGTTTATGACTTGATTTTAAGTCACGGAAAGTGCTTTAGTAGTTGTGGTGTGGACAGAGTGGCTACCAAACTCGGTACAACCAAAAGAATAAAAAATAAAAGTTGGCATACTAAAAAGAAATACTAATTATTATGTAGAAACCAACGAGTAGCCTACATTTAAATGCGCTTGGCTAAACCGTACTATTTTTATAATCTGGTTTGCTATATGGAATTCCACAACATAATTTTTTGTCGCGTCTCTGCTTGGTATAAATTGGCTGACGTTAAATCGGGCCCCAGAGTTTCAGTTGCCTAGCGACGGTTTTGCGGAGGGTGCCCGTGGCCTCAGGCTATTCCGAAATATAAAAATTTGGTTTGAGTATAATTAAAACACTCGACTCTGCAATTTTCGTGCTTCAAAACCAGTAAAAAAGAAATAATAATGCAGACGACCATGGACCACAGGAAATTAGATTTTCATTTTGACGACGCTCCGGTTACCGGAAAGTACCCAAGTTTACGTTAATTTGTATTTTTTTTTTTTTTAATAAAGAATAATAGCGTAACGTGAAACGTATACTACTAAAGAGAGAGCTGAGTTTTAAAACAACTGAAATAATTACTCAAAGTTAGAAATAGTGGAAAAAACATTTTTGGGTTAAGAATTTTTTTTTTACCTCAATCCTTGTTTTTGATTAGGGATGGATATTAAGACGGATGACATTGGGACGGTTTACGCTCTCGTGTTTTAGTCAAGGAAGGCATGTTTCTCGTCTGTGTATTTTAGAAAAAGAGTAAAAGGGTAAAAGAGGCCGCCAAGTTCCGAATGGTTCGGCCCTTCAAAGGAGTGATATCAACACACCAAAATATTCGCCAAGTTAATCCCACCGCTTAATAGTTCGAAGGTTAAATGAAAACTAGAACATAGCTACTTTCGGTAGCAATGTTCAAGTTTTCATTTAACGTCCAAAGTATTATTCGGTGCGATTAAGTTGGCGAATGTTTTGGTGTCTTGATATTACTCCTTTAAAGGGCCGAACCATTCGGAACTTGGCAGCCCCTTTTACCAGTTTTGGTTTTTGATATGATATCACTCCTTTTTTTTTTAATTGTGTATTGACTCAACTCCAGTACCGTGCAGATGTGTAATAAAGTACCACGTAAACAAGAAATGGGTTTTCAACACTTTGCTACTACATTTTGCCTATAGGCCGAACCATTTTCAACTTAGTCATCTCTTTATAGGTTTTTGGTTTGGTTTTAATTTTGTTGTAATTTGTTTTATTTAGTTAGTTTTGGTGTGTTGATATCACTTCTTTGAAGGGCCGAACCACTCTCAACTTGGTGGCCTCTTTACCAGTTTTTGGCTTTGTTTATTTTGTTTTGTTATTACAGTTGGTTTACTTTTCGTGAATTGGACGTGAATACAATTTCTTTGGCAACATTGTTTAGATTTATCGTGATAAACTAGTGTGTGTCTAGGCACGCACGTCAGTATACATGTTGTCATTGTCCGAACTTTAGCCGTCCAATGAGAGACGATGCCGACAATACTAACAATGGTTATAACAATATTTTCGTACTTACGCACCCTCCCACGCCATCCCCTTTAGGCCCCCAGGCTTCAAACCATAAAAGGTACGCAGTTCATATTGTACTGCACCCATTCGTCCAATTTCATAGCTGGAAGCCTTCCCGTTATCTCGGAATCGATGAATTATCACCCTATGGGATTTAAAATGGGAATGAGCGAACTAGCTAGCTAGCTAGTAACTAGTAACACATTTTCAACGTTATTGAGGGTCAGATTTCGCATTGAAAGCCACTTAACTGGCATTCCTACACGAGTTAATTTTTGTCAGGTGTGTCATTGCTCTCGATTTCAACACAATTTAAGCTTTTGTACCGCATTATTATTTTCCCCAAGTACCCGAAATGTGCCCAACTATGCTTCAAGTATAGTATAGACATATACTAGTGTGTCGCGCCAAGTTAGGCAACAAACATCACATCAATTCAATTGTCGAGGTTGTAAACCATTGTAGCGCGACGCAATAGCGCCAGTGTCTTATATCTTGAAGCATAGTTGGGTACATTTCAGATACTTGGGGCCATGCAGTGCTGGAAACACCGGTTCTCGTCAGATCCCCGAAGTTAAGCAGCATTGGGCTGGATTGATACTTGGGTGGGTGACCTCCTGGGAATCTGGCTGTTGCAGACATAGGGCCTTAGGGCTTCGGGCAGATGACCAGGAGTGGTTAACGCTCGTTAAACCCTTTAAACCCTTTAGATACTTGGGGGAAAATAATAATGACTACCTCGACAATTGAATTGATGTGATGTTTGTTGTTATGTTAGTTGCCTAACTTGCCGCGACACACTAGCGTGTCTAGATTTGTCGTATTGAAGGTAGCGTTGTTTTCAGCTTATTGTCTACAATCATTCCGTTAACAACCATTCAAACCCCTCATTGTTAAAAGAAATTATTGGAGTAGTAGCAGTGATCCCGAGTATCCGCGTAGGACATGGGGCCGTAGGGCTTCGTCGGGCAGATGACCGGAAGCAGTTAACGCTTGCTACAAAACCCTCTTATCCCGAGTAGCTTATTCCTCCATCAGTTCTAGACACACGCTAGTGCGTCGCCGCCAAGTAACAGTAGGTTATCCGATTGTAGACATCCGATTGTTAAAAGATTAATTGTTGATGGGGAAAAAGGCGGCCTCACCTGCAGACTGTGTCTTTAACTGAAGTAACACGTTTATACCGTATTTCAGCATACTGGTGTAAATTCCCATTTTCTAGTGAGAGGGCGTAAGTCTTAGCTAGCTTTGTTTGGGGATTCAGCGGCGTTCATTACACAGCTGTACCTCCTTGTGTCGAGGCCTGGGAACACGAGTTGTAATGACTCCGTAACTCTGGGCTTTCTCTGCATAATTTCAAGACACAATACATGGCATGCTAAAGATGAGCAAGTCTTTAAAGGAAGAGTCTGTGGGTTCTGCAAGAAAGAAGAAAACTCTGGAACATAATTCTCCCCAGTCCCTATACAAATTTAGAAAATGTAAAAAAAAAAGCATGCATGCGTGATCGATGTTCGACAATTTAATAACGCGTGTCCGAAGCAAGAGTCGGGAGTTTCTTGTCATCTGTTTTCTCCATTATCGGTTTCTTTTAAAATCCATTAAAATCCTTTTATGTCACTTTCAAATACGTTCAAAAATTCCCAGATACATTATCGATTCTTGTCAAACGTTGCAAATCTGTTCTACGCCTTATTTTGAAATTCCTTGACTAATCAATTTATTCCAGATGCGTCCTCAGCTAGACCCATATCCAACAACAGACCTATTACAACTAGTGGCGGAAATAAACATTTTTCTTTTGGAGGGGGGGATTTTGCGCCCCTGCTAGAAGACTTACGCTCTCTTGCTCATTGTGTGGTGACGCAAGCCCCCCCCCCCCCTCCGCCCCAGTTATTTACGCCACTGCTATTACCCAATTTTACAAAAATGATACATTTGAAATTTTTAACTTGAATATTTCGGGGTGATATGGCTTGAAACAGTCAAATTCATTTGTGTTTATTGTTTTACATACTAGTCCTACGCAACAATGTCATTCATGGTGCAACAATTGCCCTACAAGCACGCGCTCACCTTCCTACAATTAACGGTCCCTGATTTTATTTCATTTTATCAGGAGCGAATTATATACACGTCTCTTATATTTATGCAAATTATATACACGTCTTTTAGGAGCGAATTATATACACGTCTCTTATATATATGCTACCCCTGATTTTATTTATTTTGTGACATTTTTTTCACTCAGTGACATTCCAGTTCTCAAACTTAAAGATACATCCCGCTTGCCTTATAACAGCCACACGCAGGTCGCCATTCGCTCATGTTACCATCGCCAAGGTCAACTGAGATAGTAGCTGATAGGAACGCAGCGACTATCACAGTTGGCCTTGTGGCTAAGGAGACGATCTAGCATGAACGTATTAATTGTGTCGTCACAAACCGGAATAATTTTCGTATTTTAAAATCACACTTTACGATTTTTTAGGTTAGTATCGTATAATTTTTCTTCGACGATCTATTGGCATAAATAATTTTATTTTTTATCGCATTAGTCTTTTGTAGTTTTGATCTCGTAGTAACTATTCGCAAATGATTGTAAATTTAGTACTGCACACACACATTGAAACGTCAAGGTTATTGTAAGTGCGCAAAGGATAATTTAATCGCAGGATGCTAGTAAATGTAGTTCCCAATATTCAACAGAAAATCTCCTCAACGCCACATTTTAAAACGGATTTTTAGTATTGGATTGACTAACGGTAAATAAATAGACCTTTGGGGCCATACTTGATGTGGAGGATCGATAAAAATGGCGCTGGGAGGAATATCCCTTTAACGCTTTTACCACCGTAGGTTACAGCAAAACGAGTTTGGTTGTACAATTCCATTGCAGTCGGCAAAATAAGTGAAAGAAAACCAATCCCCGTCTTAATTCGTCCCCTTGAGATTTGGGCTCCAGTTCAGCGTTCCACGTCAGCATCCAAAGGATCCGTGCTGCGGCGCTGATAGCAGCCTACTTTATAGACATCTTCCTTAATTGCCAATATTTACATCCCTATCACGAGCTAAGCAACGCAGAAAGTCCCCACTTGACTCGGTACTAATGAAGATAAGCGTAAGTCAATCAATCCAGCACGCCCAAACGTCTAGATGAACAAAGAAAACAGAAAACCATCTATCATCCCCATGATCAGGCGAGGATGGGCGGTGGAAGCGGACGCCTCTCTAAAACTGAATCAGACGCACGAGCTGGTAATGCAGTATTATTGTTTAAAATCATCTTCATTGACTGCGTAGAATTATTGATTCCCTATACAGACATAGGCGCTCTTAAAAAAGCATTACAATTACAGGTTTTTTATACGTTTGTTTCGCCCTTTTTTCTTGCTGTCGTCCACTTTCGTTTTGCTTTCCTCCATTGTTACACCATGCGCAATACAAAACTGTACGAAAGCAAAATGAGAGTGAACGAAAGGGATATAAAAGGACGAAACGAACGTAAAAAAAACATGTAAAAATTTTAATTTTTTATCCTACTGTTTCAGAAATATTTCTCAATTTTTAAGGTATCAGAACAACTTGAAGACAAAAATCCAAGACATGCCTGAATCGAACAATAACAAGTTATCGAATAAGAACTTTCTGAGAATAAAATGAATTTATTATGCCTGCAATTTTCAGTTTAAACAGGAATTGGTGGATACAAAAAGCTTTCTTTTACTGTTAATAAAAAAAACAGTGAAAAAAGAACGTGCGTCTTGCGTCTTGTTTAAAATTTTTGTGAACTGGGACCACGATTGGAAAATTTCGAACCCTAGCTGATGCGAAATCGCCCCTCTTAAAATTTCATCCTTGATCCACTATACTGCCCATGATTATGCAGAATGAGATACGACGTTCGAAAATGCAGAGGGAGGGTGTACATCTGATAGTCTCTGGTAGAGAACTCCACGCTCTAAGGGACACGTCAGTATTTATCACCGGGGGGGGGGGCCGTCCAGAGGAAATTGGGGAGGGGTAAGTCATGGAGTTTTTGGACCCTCTCGAGGGACGGGGTTATACATTTTTTAGGCCCGTGTAGAGGAAGGGGGGTCACAAAGGAAACACAACACTACAAACTGGATAAAAAAGTAATTTTTGGTCCCCATAAATGACAATTTTTGGTTCCCCCCCCCCACGACTGCCGCAACCATCATAAGATTTTGATGTGATTTGTTACCGCTATATTGTCTTCAAGGGAGCAATTCTTTTCAACCGCTTTGTAAAGAAGGTTTTTGCACCATTGAGGTATTTCTCATGTTGTGCGTGTTGCTGCTGCGAAGGGCATGGACATGTTGACTGGAACTGCCTTTGGTCCTGTGCACACATCCGTTTTTTCAACGTGAGTTGACGCTGTGTTACCGCATTTGCGGAGTGGTTTACTTGACGTCTGTTGGGTAGTGCACACGTACCTCCGTCGACGTTGCGTTACCGCACGTCCATCGTGCGTTCGTTTTTCGACGCACTTCCTCTGCACACCGCAACGCAAACGCACCTCCGGTTTCTCAGTACCTTGTGAGACTTGAGTGGTGCACACATCCGTTATTTATCGCAAAGTCGTTACCAAAAATGGCGTCCAGTCTCGAAGAAATTGATATGGAATTGTTCATTGAGGGAGCAAAGAACTATTCTGAACTATGGAATGTTGCTGCAGAAATGATTGAAGACTTGTAGGGAAGTAATTAAAGAACTTACCCAATTTTTTTTAGTTAATCTGCAAAGGATGCCTTTCCCTGGTACGTCTTAAATCAGTATATGAATGTACCAAATATCGTCTCATTGGTTTCAAATATATTTCTTCGTACACAAGGTTAGCAAAATTGGGTTGCGGCCGAATGCGTACTGGCGTTATTTTACGGTCATGTGTGCATTGATTGCTACGTCAACGCAGTGGTAACGCAGTGTCAACGCACGTTACAAAAACGGATGTGTGCATCGGGCCTTAGCAGTGACAATATGCATCCCGCACATCAAAAGTTATTCTGCCATCATGAATCATAAACCTCGGTCCAAAGGAGGTTTTAAAGGAACACTTCTTTGAATATTTTCAATAAGACTTGGTACGTTTTCCACACTATTGGGAACATGTCTATGCGAAATGCTATTTCATAATAATTAGTCCTGAGGAAAGCATCTACTCGTAACCGGAAAAAGCATAAGAAAAGCTTATATTGTGCAGTGGGGGGGAGGGGGAGGGTCAGACAATTTTTGTACCTTGGGTGATGGAGGGGAGCACGTTTTTTTTTCAGGAACTTAAGAGGAGGCATCGAAAATTTGAATGTCATATTTTAAATTGTCTGCCTCCCCCCCCTCCCCCACCGCCACTTCCCATTCATAAATAATGGTCTGTGTGTATGCATTGATGAATTATTTTATTCATTACTAGCTGAAGCCAGTTTACTATCTCACGTGTTTGTTGCAGAAGGCATGTAACCCGTCAGTGTATTTTTGCACACACTCTCTAAGAAACGGTGATTTTCGTTCACTTCGCTCACTCAATCAGAGCATCCCTGGCCCGGACTCCGTGTAATTGTGTATGAATATGTAGTGAAATATGCCTTTGTGAAAGAAAGTCCAAACATTTAGCCTGCTGGCTCTGTCATTTGTTTTTGTGATAGAGGCAGAACGTAAATATCGTTTTCAATATTTGAAACCGAATTTCACTTAACCTTTAATTTTAATTGTCCACAATGACAGCGATTTAAAAATAACAGTTACATTGACCTGAAGCATTGTTTTATCCATTAAAAGTTACGTTTTCTGTTATTTGTCAACAATCATTCCGTTAATATTAGAAGAGATTGGTGTAAATAGTCTCCTAATATTGTTTATCTCATATTATTTGATACCTGCAGCTGCTTGTCTGATTGTTTCTCATTGACAATTGATTAGTGTAAGTTAGGTTGTGTATCTGGGCGCATGGCTTCGGGCCGCGGCCCTAATAAAAAACATTCTGAATCTGATTCTGCTGGTACATGTTGCCAATCTTCTATCATGCTAGTGTTTACTGGGGTCTTACGGCCATTAAGTCTTTATCTGTTTAATCTGTCGTAGGTTAAACTATCTATGTATTGTAATTTAATTTCCGGTTCCTATTTCTGGAACCTTCAAGAAACTTCCATTTCCCATGAAACCCTTGTTATTTCGCGGTTGTCAGGGGTAACCAAACCGTATTTAAGCAACGGATCCAGCATGCAAAATCAGTTAGCCTTCGGGCCAGACACTCGGCTGTTGCTCCTCCATCCCTGCTAGGTCTGCTGGTAGAGGAATTTTTGCTACCAAAGCCTTTACTAGGCCTGTTTTTATGAACCGTTAGTTATGGTATCTCCATGGTTAGGCCCAAACCATGGTCACAAACCTAAAGTTCTGGCCCTAGAATTCCCAAACTCAGTCTAGACCAGTCTCCCACTTAGTTAGCTGATTTCGTTAGTACATGATTTTATTCTGATTTTATGAAAGGTCCTAGTCCAAGGCCATGCGCCCTACAATCAACGCTAGTCCATGAACTGTACACCATACATTACACATCACTGCTATGCTATACATGTCCATCTGACCTGACAATTCGATTTTAATAATAAAGATTCGTAGCATGGTGCAATTTTTAAAGCCAAAATCATAATTTCGAGCTTTTGTCTTTCTTCACACTATTATCACTGAAGTCGAGATTTTCAGATTTGTTTCGACTCAGTGTCACCCCAACCTTTTACTGCACCAATCAAAATGAGTTTGATTGCACAATTTTCATTAGTCGTCGGCAAAATAGGTGAAGGAAAACAAATCTAGACGTCCTGCAGGATGAAAGGAGATTTAGAAACTGGCTACCATTTTTTTTTTTGGGCGGACGCTGTGGGGTTCCACAGTCAGATCAGATATGACCACAAAATGGGAAGACGTGGTCGGGGAGAGGGGGGGGGGGGAGTGGCAAAGACGGCTAGGTGTTTTTTTTTAAGTCCTCTTCTGTTGACCAAACAGTTGGCTTGGTTGCAGAACCGACCATGAGCAAAAAACATCTTTGCCGCTCAGTTAGTTGTTGCATAAATATCGGAGGTTGATTTGGCGACTTGCCATTGGTTGACCGCTTGGCTGCACGCGCCCGCATCCCATCACTTTTCCCGCCACTGTCGTCGCCATGGTTACCACGAGCGTCAATCGCGAGACGATCTTGCTAAAGGCCACGTGTCTGTCTGTCTGTCTATCTATCAAGGCAACTGATTCGATTTCATTTTCTGTTGAAGGCTGCAAACAGCCACTTGGAATAGATTATTGACTACAACACACCGCAATAAGTAACGTTTTCCAAGTCAAGCGGTTCTTAAAGGTCAAAGGTCAGCAGCTGTCTCAAAGCAGCCATCCGAAACCCACTAACGGCAGCACGCGTGTTGGTCGCAGCACATTTTCGTTCCGTTACCAGAGCTAACTGGTTCCTCCTTTATATAAGCTGGCGAGAAGTGTCACTTAGTGTCTCAGTAAACCTGATCAAACCTTTCCTGTCGCGATTGGTCCATTACTTCGGCTCCTAAATTGGAACATCGGGGTCATGCGTAACCTACGACACACAAAGCCGATGAGGACCATGTGCAAATAAGCCCATGGCCTAAACTGGCTAAAGCCTCAACTGTCCCCAAAATATTATTGAATAAACGCAGAATACAAGGATTTCACCAAATGCTTTTCGACAAATGTCAAAGTGAAATTGTGTACCGACTACTATTATCACATATCTCAGTGACTTCTGGTTACAAGAGCTCTGAAACGATGAAAAGGGCGAAGCAACTTCTGATTCACGATAAACGATAGAAACATAAAAATATTTCAGAATAGCAAGTTAATATCGAGAATTTAAAGTAGCCAACTATTCTGGTTACGTCCCGTTTCGCCAAATACCGTTCACGAAATTTTAGGCACACGAAACATTTAAAACATTTAAGCACGAACATTTGTAACATGGTAACGATCAGACATTTATAGACAGACACCCGTTTTGCAGAATCCCGTTTTGCAGAATTATTTGTTTCAAATTACGTGCCTTGCTCGCGCTGCCGTGCTCGCTATGGCTAAACACATTAACATCGGAAACCACAACTAATCCCAAATTACTTCCAATTAGGCATTCGTCTTTAACTTCTGTTATGTTAAATTTTTGACGAATATTGCGACTATGCGAAACAGGATTCTGCAAAACGGGAATTCCCGTTTGAGAAGAGTAACCATCGTGTGTATAACTCACTATTCTTTAAAGAGAACGTTGGCATTGACTTAGTGACGACCAAGCATTCCAAACAATTTTAAAGTACACGTTTTTCCATCAGTATTGCCAGTTTTCAAAACGCAAATAAATCAATTGGTCTTATTGTACCACTGCTTGTCTCTGTTAAATGTTTCCCTTTTAAAGCCCCCATTACATTGAAATAAGTTATTAAATTTCGTGTACGTAACATTTTGTCAAATTCATTTGGGCGAAACGGGATTGGCCCCTGAGGGTTAAGCTGTTAATCTGCTTTTTTTCGGGCAAAACGGAGTTTGGCGACATGGGAGTTCACCACTATTCTATCAAGCCCCATGCTCCATCCTGTAAATCAATTGTTCCTGAACGAAAAATGATCTAAAAAAGTGTGTCAAAAACCAAACTCTGCAGTAAGGGGGCAACAAGTAGAGATGGTTCCAACATTTAAAGGAGTAATATCATTAGACAAAACATTCGATAGGTCAGTCCTACCGAGGACCGTATTCTAATTGTTACTCGACTCGAGCTCTGAACTTTACAGAAGGAGTCGTCAAGGTGGCAGAACTCAATCGTGTTTTCAATACACCTCAACCTTCCCTCAAACCTCCCTTGCTGGACGACTGGATGTCCTTGATTAGATGCGGCGACCAGACCTGGCAAGTATACACCAAAATATGTTGGACATAAACAACAAAAGCCTAAATCAAGGTATCAACATCACATCTCGCAAAGCCCCTACTGAGCATGGTAATGCGCTGTTCAGCCAAGGAATTCTTGAGGAAAAGCCATCCTTACTCTTTTAAGCTTCCGCAGGACCTAACTCCCGTCAAAACTGATATTCAGACAGTTCTTAAAAACGGGGTTTTACACTAGTGTTCGAATGATGATTATTGTTCCTTTCAGATAATCATCAACTGTAATTTCAATGTTTGTGAGAAGCCCACATAACGTTTCGTATTTGAAGAGGACTGACAAGATGAAATTGGGTGGTAATGTTCGTTATCGGTGGCGAATGAAAAAGCAGTTATTTTTTGTTTGTTTTTGTTTTAATAGAAATGTGTAGTATGGGACAGTTCTCCAGCTCACTATTCCTAGTGAATCACCACCCACGACAAAATTCAAAATTGGCCGAAGTTGAATTTTCGTGCGGTTAAATCATACTAAGATGGTGATTGCTCTGAATTTTTTCCCCTCTTGCAACAACACATATAAAAAATGTCTAGTTTTGTTTTAGTTATGCTGCCGCCTTTAAGTTATTTCCTACCTTGTATGTTAGTCTCTGCTGTTGTTGTAGTAGTAGTCGCTCCCCCCTCTCCCCCTCCGTCCTTAGTCTTCCAGTTTAAATCCTTGAGTTCGATGTCTTCGCCCGGGCTTTTGTCGTCCTGGGCATTGGGCGCAACGCCGCCCCCGGTCCACATGCCGCCCCCGCACCATCCCGCTGCAGCGCCACTCGGAGACTCGCACCCTGCCAAACAAACAAACAAACAAACAATCAACGGAGAATAACAACAAACAGTGAAAACAGACCAAACATTAGGAAGTCAGCTACTTTGGGATCGCGTGTGTTAAACAAACATCTTGTGTTATTCTCGAGTTTTAAAGCATGGTGTTTTCCGAATAAAACGTACACAAGAGCACAGTGAAGAACTATTGATTCTACAATTCTACGTAAAACGTCTGATGAACCATCTCACTCTCTCGACCGTTTACTTTAGCCAATATAAATAAACAATTCGCTGTAAATAATATAATGGCCCGTTTACGCAAGACTCGCTTTGCATTCTCAGGGCGCGTTTATACTGCGAGACCTTTTCGTTCGCCGAACGCTGTTTGCTAGTCATCCGTTATTTATTTACGAATAGTTTCCAGTTTCTACTAAATGAATGCGGTAATAGATAACAAATTAAATGTTTTGTAACTAACACCACGCATAAAGAACAAAGTGCAACAGTAATTTTTAACATTGTTATTATTTCCCGCTATTTCCAAAATTAGCTATTCTCGCACAAAGAACAGCTTCTGTTATAATATCGATTTCGACGCGTACGTGTGACACTCGACGCTCGGCGCGTACGCCAGTTCATGAGCAAAGCAGTGCGCGTGGACAGTCCACTTGGCCCGCCCGTGACATCGTCAGGCTCAGGCAAACGCTCTTTCATTTCCAAATCAAACGCTCGAGCAGGCGCGTAAGCTTGCTAATGCTGACCGCTACTCCGATCCAACTATGCCGTTTCACAACTTCCCCCTTCTACAACGGCAAGATTCGATGCCATTCGGCTCAAGGTCACTGTAATTAAGATATTTGTCCGTTTATTTTGAGCATTCAATCCTTTAGCACACCACGTTTTCCTTTCTTGTGGCGCCGATGGAATCCGTTGATGCCGCCATTTTCCTATCCCAGCATGCAACAACTAAGCGTGCGAGCGTCGTTTGGCGCTCACCGATCAAAGTCCACTAGATATTCGCGTGACGCTTGAAAATAGCAAAACGCGCGCGTTGGCCCACCTGCTCTATATTTATAAATGCTCGCGCTTAAGCGTTGACCATGGGAAAAACTCGTGCTTCACGCGCCGAGCGTCACGCGTACGCGTCGAAATCCATATTATAAATGGGGCCTTAGTGATCAAACGACGGTAGAATAAATAGCTGCTCGCAGCGAGAATTCAAAATCCAACATGGCGTATATTTTGGGGTAATGGAGTCGAAAACAAACCATCGAATTCTGGCATTCAGAAATCAGTTCATTGTTTTGTAGTGCAGTAGGAATTGATTTCTTGTTATAAATCGACGTTGTCATGCTTCATGCATTGTACGTCGTATTGCGAGCTACGAGAAGGCCATAGTTAGTGGTATAGACAACTCGAAAGCAGCATACTCGGTAAAGTCAAGAAGCAGCCAGCAAATTCATTATTGAACAACTAAAAACCAGCGGGTGAGAAAAATAGCCATTGCGTAAACCCGCCCTTAGGGCGCATTTACGCAACGACTCGCCGTTACATTTCCGGAGCTAGAATTTAATCGCGGTGGCAAAGTCGTCGTTACCGTGGCGACCAAATCCGACATCGTTTAAGTAAATGCTTGCAGTATTGTAATGCGTGACGATAAGGTAAAGAAATCCTCCTGACGAAACAATTTTCCCAGTGACTTTTGAACTCACATTATTGACTATTTACGTAGCGAGCCGGTAGAGCTAAAACCGCGCCATATTGGAATTTCAGATGAGTTCTAGCTTCGAGTGCGAGAATGCAAAGCAATACGAGTCAAATACAGATGCAAACCTATTTACGTTGCCTTTTGGACTTAAATGTCAGACTGCCTGAGTGGGGAATCGAACCCACACACTTTGAAACCAAAGGCCGGAGTCAACCACTCAGCCATACTGACTTGGTTTCAAAGGTCGTGGGTTCGATTCCTCACTCAGGCAGTCTGACATTTAAGTTCAAAAGGCAACGTAAATAGGTTTGCATCTGTATTTATTTAACTCTAGTGTTGAGCGTTTGGCTTTCCGTCTTTAACGTGAATAGAAAGTATAGGCACAGCACCAGACCACGAAATTTGCTTGCTCGAAAGTTTTGTTTTACCATAGCATTGTAATATTTTTTTTCAAGTGAGTGGTGGGTGGGGAACCCTTTAGGCCACGCCCCCCCCCCCCCACCAAAAAAAAAAAAAAGTTGTTAAAAATCAGTTAACATCATTGTGAACCGCTGAGGGAAATTGAAGATAAATTGGGGGGAGGGGGGGTGTAGTTCATGGATTTTTCAAGCCTTTTCTGTGTGATAAACGCGGACTACAGCCAAAACACGTGAAACATGTTTTCCTGCAGTTCTGTCTGCCACCCAAGAAAGTGTTTCGATCCATAAAATCCAACGATTTCCCTTAATGTTTTCAAGTTCCGATAAGGAAGAGTCATGAAATGTTTAACACCTGTCAAGTGGGGGTTGGTCAAAAGCAATAATAAATAACCAACTAGAGGAGAAATGCAAAAATTTGTTGGACTGAAAAATGGCTACGTACACTACTATCGAAATTGCCTTGCCCCCCCCCCCTTCCCATCATTAGGTGTTTACAGTGTTTTGAAGTTGTTGGTCTTGATACTAACTGTTATGTATTTCAGCTCAATCTCTTCGCTTGTGCCAAACCATAGGCGAGGGTCGGCAGACAGGTAAAGTAGTCATTGTGACAACCAATCAAAACGCAGCATATTAATGCAATAGGGCACGCATGATTACTCGTTCTTTTCAAGAGATCAGTGCAAAAGTGGGAGCACGTTCATTTTTTTGCCCAGCAGCAAGAGAAAACAGCGAGCGTGTTCATTCTTTACACGGCAGCAATGAAAAATAGCGAGCGGCCGGCAGTGTGAAGGGCAACGATTAGTTGTAACAATAAGTTAAAAACAAATATTACGACACGTATTGTTATGGAAACTGGGCAATCAAACTCTGGGCGCCAACAGAAACAACCGCCAGTGTGACAACAACTTGCGGGAAAATGTGACAAAATGGCGTCCAGTTAGACCGGGACGAGCTAATTTCAAGAAAAAGCCTTAACGTCGCGAGGAATTCGATTCATAGACTTAGTGTTAACAGCGTGGCCTTTTTGATCTTACTGCGTCTTATTGCGTAATTTGACCATCCAGTACGCATTCATCAAATTAAAAATTGTATTGCAATGAAAATCGCTAAAAAAAAATATTATTTTAAGGACACTTCTTCGAATAATGAATAAATCACAAGGCTACGGATGAACGAAGCAAATCTTTAATGCACGCTTTGCTTCGTTTGAACAGCCATGAAATGTTTTCAAGAACCCGTCTCCAACCGACCTCGTCTTTTCCACGAAAACGTAGCCCATCTTCACATAAACATGTCAGTCGGGAGTGCGACTTATTTAATTTGGCTGCAGAAATCGAAAACAGGTAGCCTGAGTAAGCAGCAAAAAGAAAAGTCTTACTTGGCGGGAATGGGTCAGATTATTTTTGGACTTAGAGGGATTCATGTTTTTTATGGGCATGGAAGCAGTGGCGTGGCGACAGGTTGTCCAGGGTGTGCTACCGGCCCCCGGCCTCGTCGGGGTGGGGGGGGGGGGACATATACACGTAACAAAAATAGGCTCTGAATTTGTATAAGAGGCACTTGTCATCAATCAACATATACGTTGTGTTCACTGTTCTCCTTCTTGTATATACTGAACAAAAGAAGCTCAAAGTGTCAAAACTACCCGACGTTTCGAGCTGACTTCAGCTCATTGTCAAGGCAAAAATCAAAATACACTTCAAATTACAGAACAGACAGCCGAATGCCGGCAAAACTTGCCTAAGTCTTACAACAATTCCAACAAGTTTTTTTTTTAATGGAGAATTTAAAAAATGAAACAAAATTTAAAGAGCAAGAGGAGAGTGATCTCTTTGTGCTGAAAGCAAAAGAAGAAGTCCTTCAGCACTTACAGGTCACTCTCCTCTTCCTCTTTTTAATTTTTTTTTTCTTTTTTTAAATTCTCCTTTTTGAAAAACTTATTCGAATTGTAGTATGACTTAGGCAGTTTTGCCTGCATTCGGCTGTCTATTTGCACCTTGATGCAATTTTAAGTGTGTTCTGTTTTTTATTGCCTTGATAATGAGCTGAAGTCAGCTCGAAACGTCGCTTTGTGTTGACTTTACATGTGCACTTTGGGCTTCTCTTGTTCAGCATACTTCGTTCCAGTGCTGACATTTTCCTAAACTCCTTCTTGCAGTACATCAATTATTTAATTTGCTTATATAAACTGATTTAAAAAATGAATTTCGAGAATCGAGCCCGACCGTCCCCCTATCATTAAAATAATACGGTGGCACACAAAGAAAAAAAACGCACGATCTGAACAATTCATAAGTCCAAACTTTTTCCCAAGTTTTTTTTTAAAGCAAAAATGCGACCACTTGATTGGAGTACGAAAAAGTGATGCCTGTTTCCATTATAAAAAAAAAAAATTAGAAAAAGTAGTGACTTGACAATTTTTCAGGTCGTGCGTTGTTTATGGGCCATCCTTAATACTAAGGGGGGGGGGGGAAGAGCTCAAGGGCTAATTGTCACGGACAGGTCATTATATGCCTGAGAAGGGAGGATTCATCCACTGTTGGGAGGGAGGATTCATCGAATATTTGGAGGTCACTTTCCAGTACACCCCCCCCCCCCACCAGGGGCCCGTATAATGACCTGTCCGTGACAATTCATAAAATTTCAAACAAAATGTTACGAATTAAACAAGCTGATTAGCAAGCGAATTATAACTTGGCACGTTGTGGTTTTCATGGCACTTGTGCGGTTTTATCCAGCTAATCGTGATGCTGCTGGCTAATCATAATCTGTTTACAGACCTTACAGGATCGATAGAATTACAAGAGTTTCCGTGTTCAAATCGAAGCGAGAAGTAAACCCAGCTAAAGGTGAAATCGTCTTGCGGATCGAATTTGGAACCCTTTAAGCGAATGGTGAAAGCAGGGATGGCCGTAATCCAATTTCAATGGATTTTGAATCAATTACATAGACATCATGTGAACAGCAAGTCAATTCAGATCCATTTCTGCCTAATACCTAGTGACGGCGCTAGGGGTGGGCCAGGGGTTGGATATGACCACCCAAATATTTGACGCCAGCCCCCCCCCCCCGGGCTGGATTTCCCCCCCCCCTCCCTGCCCCAACGGTCGGGTCACCACCAGAAAACAAAATAATAATAAATAAAAAAAAACTTGCAAGCTAAACTTGAAATAAAATTAATAAACTAAGCTTTTATTGTTTTCTTTTATTTATTTAGTTTTGTAGCAACTTGCAATATATGAGTAGCAAAATTTATTTTGTGCGTTTATGGGCGTATGTTACAAAAATTGGACTGGGTTGAAGTTTACGTTACGTTCAGGTTGAATTAAACTCAATAAGTGCCCAATGGGCTGCCTTGAAAAAAAAGTCATTGGTCCACTCTGATTCCAGATGTCCCTTCTGTTGGCCCCCCAAACAATTCAGTCCTGACGCCGTCACTGCCAATACGGCTGATAAGCAATTTCATTCCACATCAATTTCAATTCCAATTCATAAGTCAGTCAATTCCAACCAAGTCGCTATCATGTTTCAACGCAACTGAAATCATTGCCGTATTCTGGATTTGCTATTTCTACCCAATTCCAATACTTTTCGTTATTTCCAGTCAATTCCCGGTTGATTCAGGAAATATATTGACCAATTCCACTCAATTCGGCGACGTGCAGCATAATTTCAGGTAAATTCTGGCAAAATTTAAGATTTTACCGAAAATTTTGACGATTTTGGTATTTTGGGGCTGAAATCGGGGAAATTGATTTGAATATTGGGCTGAATAGGGTGTATTTGCACCTGCAATTCAGGTTGAATCAAATCGGGTCAAAACTAGAAATTTAAGTCAAATTAAAATCAATCAAATCAAATCTAGGCAATGCCAATCCAATGGATGACTTATCAAGTAAGTTCAACCTGAGCATAACATGGGCTGAATTGATGGCCATCAAGTCAATTCTACAAAGACAGTTTATAATTTCGACAAGTACCTAAGTCAAGTCCAAATCAAGTCAAGCGGAATTAAAGATTAATAAAATCAATTCCATCAATTCAAAATCCGGAATTGTTCAACATTGAATCAATTTCGCCAAGTCTACAAAAGCGGAATTCAGTCAATTAATTCCAAGTCCGAAATTGACTTGCGCCCATCACTCGGCGAAAGGGTTGCTTCAGTATCTGTTCGAATGTCTGTTCGTCATTACGTTCGGTGAACGATAACTTCCATAGAACACGTCCAATTGGATTAACTCTTGCGTAGCTACGACTGAGGAAAATTGGAAATTAGCCAACAGCGAAAATACACTAGAAATAACGTAGTTCAGTAAGCTACCTTTATGCACTTACGTTTTGCGGGAGTGGCATGACCCGGATTCGAACCGGCTACCCGGTTCGGACCCAGTTCACTTGCATAGTGCCTTAATCGCTATGGCCACATCCTCCACTGGCATAAAGATAA
>JAHWFP010264030.1:0-23935 GCA_023313725.1 Lithobius niger | reverse complement strand
GTCTTGAAACTAGCAAGGAACGGCCTCAGAGTTTGGAGCAGGTAATGGAACACAGTCTTGAAACTAGCAAGGAACGGCCTTAGAGTTTGGAGCAGGTAATGGAACACAGTCTTGAAACTAGCAAAGAACGGCTTCAGAGTTTGGAGCAGGTAATGAGACAGTCTTGAAACTAGCAATGAACGGTCTTAGAGTTTGGAGCAGTCTAGCATTAATTTCACCAAAATGCAGCAGCCGTTCTAAAATGCATCCTTTAATAACATTGTAACTGCCTGGCTGACAGATACCATCAAGACGTGAATACCTGTAGTACTATCAGTAAAGTTCGACTTTCTACCTAACAAAGGAAATGGTGCTGTCAAAAAGGTTAAGTGAAATTTACGATTGCATGATCAAAAAAACGACTTAAGAAGCAAATCTAACTGCATTTTAGTTTGTAAATTGTAAATAAATAAATATAACAAACAAACAAAATTTGCTGAGGTTATTTAAAGATATTGTGAGTCAGAAATAAGCCAACAAAAATCATACCCGGGGCATGTCATTCTAATGAAATGTAAACTTAAAAAACGTTGCTCAAATGAAAAGGTTGCTTACTGTTGTCATACATGTTTTTTTTTTTGTGATGGATAATTTCTGATGTGCCATCAAATAAGTAAATAAATAAATCTTGCCTGCCCCAGATTAGATACCGGTTACAGTTTACAAAACGCAATATAATAACGTATAATTTCAGTTAAAGAGTATTTACAAGTTGTCGGAAAAGTTTACACGTCCATGCACCATATTTTACAATAAGCTCCTTTTTACATGCAAAGTAGTTTTTCAGCAATCATAAAAATGAACACAATGTGCCACTCATTCGAAAGCCGTTATTACGCAGAGTTTTGAAATGGCTGCGCCACCCACTTCTTTGGCAACACTTTCGCGACAGGTTAGAAAACAGAACGAATAAATACATTTTCACAAATCACAATCATTTCCACGTCCGTTCATAAGCCACGCACACATACAGGCGCCTATTTAAACTTTCCGACATCGCCCATTCCCTCCAGAGCAAAATCCAAGATGGTCGCCTCCACAAAAACTTACGACTAGCGCTGCCGCAGCCAGCCAATGGCCTTTTTCGGTAATAGCGTAAGCGGGAACAAAACGTGTATCCAATAAAGGGCGTAGTGACAACACGTCCCTTTCTGGCCAACTACAATGACAACCTTTCTGCCGTATGGACGACGTGGAAGGGTGACAAAAGGGGCGGTAGCGTTGCCAAACTACCCGCTAGCACACTCGGGCGCCACGGCGTCAATGGTGGCAGGCCCACGGATTACACGGACAATGGAGCGTGTCTCCAGCTTCTTCGGGACAAACGACAATAGAAAAGAAAGTGAAGAGAAGCTTTGGCACAACTCAATTCATTCAGCGGAACGATTTTGGCAAAGGACGAAAGAATGGAAGGGAAGGACGGAAAATGCCGAACGCAAAGTTGACTTGCTACAATCGCCTACATACGTGCTGGTGTGCCGATGCCGATGACTGTGATGATGATGATGATGACAGTGTTGATGAAGAAACATTTTTAGGACGTGTCATTATAGAGCTGAATCGCGGAGCTTTTTAAAAACAAATTTGGTACTTTATTTGTCGCTCAAAGTTGGTCGATGTTAAACGCAAAGTGTCCAGACCGATTCTTTGAAGCGTCTGCAAACATTCCGAGAAGCATGAGAGTGGTTACTTTAAAAATTCTAGAACTGTAAGATTGATGGTTTACCTGCACTAGCGTGTATGACTATGTGTGTACCCTTTTGCAGGTGACTACTGCAGCTCTTTATGCAGTCAAGGAAGGTTGACTACTGTAGTGCATGGTAGCACGATTGTTGATAGTTAACTCAGTGCTACCACTAAGACCGCCTCAACGAAACTGAAAAGGTTCTGGGATGAAAATCGAGTTCTGTGAGGGTTACCTGGGAAACCGAGGGCACCTGGCCTCCAAACCAAGAAGGCACACGAACCAATCACGACTTAAAACTATGTACAGTACATTTAACGACTATTCTTTCAGCATTTTTATCGGTTCTCAAGGTGTTCAAAGCTTCGAGGGTGGGTTTAACAGATTAGGTAGTTTTGCAATCGAGTACGGTAGTGTCAGACGCAGTATGTACATACAGTCAGTCATGGGAAAGTTCCTGTATTAGTGGGGAGGGCAGAATGAGGCTTAATGGCGCATCGACAGCTAGGTCATTAGTGCCAACCTCAAATCACGGTGCACTAGTCCAGGAATGAAATTGAAAAAAGCCTTAATAGCACTAATACTTACTTTAGGTTATTTTAGTTTCTCCATTGCTTAATCGGCAAATCTAGTGACGTGATGAGGTAGGGCATCAACATACAGATAGGCTATCAACATTGCACGATCATAGAAAATGTCTGGGACATGAGGTTCCTAAATACCTATCATTCCACGGTTACTGACTTTAAGTTGGAGCTGATTAAATCGACTTAAAGATGTCCGATACCCGGGTTCGCCAAGAAAACAGTGGAGTGTTGATAAAATGCGTCGTACCATAACAGGCGTGTGGTTAAATTCCAAGATGGCCCAAATTGGCCACCTAGGAACAAAATGGCTGTCTTAGTGTTTCGGCATTATGGAGAGTCCAAATATGTATGCAGCATGACTGCTGATTCCGATGTAAGTTATTATTCATTAAAACAACATCACAACAACCAATGCTCATGCGCCAACAAAATGTGGACGCAATAACTACAGTGAACGGCATCGTCACTAAACGAAGCCAACCAACAAGCTCAACTGAGACACACACACAGTAAAGTGAAATACCAACCCCAAAAATGGCGGCTTCAATTTTCAGCAAAGACTAGCTACACCCTGCGCCTGTGAGATATTTCAAAGATTCACTCTCAGAAATCAAGTTAAAAGCGACTATGATCCATAAGGTTGGCGTATTGGTGAAATCTGTCCAGAATGTTCAACTTTTCACCCATTAAGTGAAAGTTTTTTAGTTGCCCACAGATTAGTAAAACGAACTAAGTCAAATACTTTGGGAACGTCACTTTCGACAGTTCTTTAAACTGGAAGAGCACGATTAGAGCTATTTCTACTGTAGGCTGCGTGCTCTTCTTTGCAAGGTGTATTATGCAAGAAAACTTGTTTCTGTCAAAATGCTGTATTATACTATAGGCCAATCTATATCGCTGTATTCAGTTGTTTCCATCTTACGCGAGACACTAGGGATGTTTGTAAAGTCAGCGGCTTGCTTGCTGAGCGCTGAGTTTGCTTGGTCTCGGCTTCCTTCGCTTTTCCCATTTTCAAGCTGAGATTAAAAACGACGTTATACGAAGTTTACTAAGCACAAACATGGCCGACAGTAACAAAATCAGTTATCATGTCTCTTTTCTCTGTTTTATCGCAATATTAGTAGCGTTTAAGCTGATGAGAGTAAAGACTAAGCAATTGAGCTGCTGGCTGCTATCAATATCGTACTTATCCCGCACGTATCATGTAGATTTATCGCTTGTATGATGATTGTTGCTCCGTGGCAATGGAGCATGCGCATATCGTGCCCCCATATTGGTTGCGTAAGCTCAGCGAACTCAACACCCTTTTTCCTCGCTTACTTGGCTGCCAGCAGCTGCCAAGCCGCTGACTTTAAAAACGACGGAAAAGTTTCTCAGCGGCAAGCGGCTTGAATTAAAAAACGGGAAAGCTTGCCTCGTTTCCAAGCGGCTCGCAAGCCGCTGACTTTAAAAACATCCCTATATAGCGTGTCAATTGGACGCTGATTTTGGCCTCCTGTTCTGGGTTCTTTAATTTTTACAGATATACGATAAACTCTAGATTTGGTGCTTGGTTAACAACTCTGTAATGTGTGGTGATGTAGTATCTCGGCCACTGCACTGTGACTGAGGTTGATGCTAATGACCTAGCATTCGACTTGCCATTATGCCACGATGCCACCCACCCCCCCCCCCCTTCCCTCATTGGTTGGGTAGCACATTTTTGAACGCTGTAGATCTGGTCACCAGACTGCAAACCAAAATAGTAAGAGCAATGCCATTTAAAAACAAAAGGATCATTCTTTCCCAATTTATCAGCAGCTCCATATCCTACCAGTCCGTCATCTATATGTTCACAGAATTTCGTTGCATTTTATAAAAGATCGGAGCTCTTTTACGCCTTGTCACGAATTGTCAAACTAGAATTGAATCATTTTTTTATGTTGTGCAACCTAAAGTTTCAAATGAACGAATCCATAAACCCAATTTCTGTCTTGGTAGCAAATTTCACAACAACTTCCCTATTAAAATTAAAGACTATACTAATTTGCACATGTTTCAGCACCATCTGCTTGGGCGGTTAATGAATCTAAAGAGAGAGACAGCTTGAAAAACACGTTCGGCATAGTGTGAGCTGAACGTTCCCTTTTATTTCTTGTAAATCATGACGTTTTTGCAGCATTTGACTTTTTTTTGTTAGTGTTTTATTATTAAATATTTGATTAAAATATGTTTGTATTACTCTCCTATAGTGTTTTCCTTTGAGAATTAATTTTGTACGTTGGTTTCTTCCATCGTTTTAATTAACATTTTGTATTTCCTATTTTGTTTTTGCTACTATTTGGAGCCAACGTTTTGTTTCGATAACAGGAGTGTGCTCTTTTTGTTTCCTTATCTGCCGCCCTCGTACCACATACGAGAATTAGCTATTGTAGGGCGAGCTTTCAATTATTATTATGTAATTTGTAAGTAAGTTTAATTAAGCAAGTTTAAATTACCTTAGGTAAACTTAAATTAAAGTGTCCGCGGCCTATCTTGATTTCGCCCCAGAACGAACACAGATAATCGGATGTATGTTTTGGCGGCAGAGTGCCTTGTTGATATCCACGATGGCTACAAAAACAATGGTGGCCACCGATTAAAGCCGCCCCCTTCAGGAAGACGTAGCCACTCATAAAATAACTGCAGGACTCAAGATACGCTGCACACACAATAAGTAAGCTTAGGTAAGCTTAAAGTTAAGCGAGCCTAGGTAAGCTTAAGCGAGCTTAAGTTAGCTTAATTAAGTAAGCTTTCAATTATGTAGTTTATAAGTAAACTTAATTAAGTAAGCTTAGGTAAGCTTAAGTTAGGTAAGCTTAGATATGGCTTAAGTTAAGTAAGCTTAAGTTGCTTAAGCTTAAGTACGCTTAATTCAGTAAGCTTTTCAGCATATAATTTGCAAGTAAGCTTAATTAAGTAAGCTTAAATAAGCTTAGGTAGGCTTAAGTTAAGTAGCTTAAGCGAGCTTAAGTAAGCTTAATTAGGTAAGCTTTCAATTACGTAATTTGGGCTGAATAAACCAACTTACCTACATTAGTTGAGGAAATAAATCAGAAACTAATTTGATTTAGTGACAAGAACAGTATCGAGCTAAAGATGTCAGATTAATTTTAATATTTGAAAGTCTTTATCCCCAAGACCCCTTGCTCAGTTTTATTGGTTTTCGACATTGAATCTATAGACAAAATGTAAAATGCATGCGAAAAATTTCAAATGACTCGGAGAATGGGTTCCAAACTTACCGTAGAGACTGTTGATGACGAACAGAAAGACTGAGACCCGTAAAGGATCTTTGTGCTGTTTCACGACGCACAACATTAAAAAAAAAATATTAGTCGCACTATGATGCCATTTAACGGGACAAATTATCGGTATCAAACGCCTTTGTTAGGTTACATCAATACCTGTAGCAATACCAAATAATCAATTTGGAGGAACTCCGTACTGCTTCCGTACTACTGAATCTAAAGAGGCCGTGGGAAAATGGCAGTCGCATTATTACCCTTCATTTTCTATCTTAATCACATTCTGGTTGGCCAAGTTGGGAATCAAAGTTAGTTACACCACTTTTAGGGGATTTTAAGTTAATGACTTCCCAATCGTATTGCAATAGAGTTAATCAGGGGAGGTGTGGTGCTTCCAGAGTGACGCCTATTGGGAAATCGGGTTTTAACATCATGAGTTGATACAATGCTTTCCATGAGGTGGTACCGACCACCGTGCCTTGTAATTACACGTCACCACCTTTGTATGAGAAGTTTTTTAATTGGAAGTTTCTATCACCGTGTGTCAGAAGAACCCAGTTGATGGTTACGGTGTCGTTAACTTAGTTAGGCATTTGGCCTAGTACTATGAGAGCGTTCGTAATCATCAGAATAATAAACAGGGTTCGTATACACGGCTTTCAATTCCTTGAAAAGTCTTACATTTGAAAACCGAAAATTTAAGGCTTGAAAAAGCTTAGAAATTGAAATTTTTGCTGTCAGAGCCTTGAAACGGCCCTGAATTGTGCGAGTGCACTTTGTTTGGAATGAGGTTAATGCCGTTAACAGTAATATTAATTTAGTATAAAATTGAGTAAAAATAATTTGTCAGCCGAATCCATTTACTCTGAGAACGATGCTCCCCTTGAATTGGACTTTAAATTGGAATGGACAAGGTCATTTTGAGTGTTGACTGTGGGAAGAGCCTTGAAATTGGGTGTAAAACCTTTGGAAAACCTTTGGCCTTGAAAACCTTAGAAAAAGCCTTGAAAATTAGAACTTTTGTTGTCGGGGCCTTGAAACGGCCCTGAATTGTGCGAAGTGTACTTTGTTTGGAATGAGGTTAATGCCATTAACAGTAATATTAATTTAGTATAAAATGAGTAAAAATAATTTGTCAGCCGAATCCATTTACTCTGTGAACGATGCTCCCCTTGAATTGGACTTTAAATTGGAATGTACAAGGTCATTTTGAGTGTTGACTGTGGAAAGAGCCTTGAAATTGGGTGTAAAACCTTTGGAAAACCTTTGGCCCTGAAAAACCTTTGAAAAAGCCTTGAAAATGGTTTCGTCTATTACGTACGAACCCTGAATAAAAAAAACCTCAGAAAAATGAATTTTAAAAAAAAATGTGGTGGAACACTTTTTGCCTTTGGCTGAATGTTTCAGAGGATCTGCCAATTGAGCTTGCAGCCCAGAACACAGACAATACCTGACTAATCATTCCTCTCACAAAACCACTGTTTGATTCATCGAAGGTATAAAACAAAACCTAACGCAAAAAAAAAGCAAAACCTGATGCATATCATTGCATTCTTTCTTCGTACTCCTCGTTGGTAGTGGGATAAGTCCCCAGCATCACAAGAAGACACACCAAAAAAAAAACCAGCATCTCTTTCTGTTCTACTACATTATTTATACAACCAGACGTGTTGAGAGCTTCGGGGGCGGAGTGCATTAAGCCTACGCCTTGCTTAATACAAAGGCAAAACAGTCTTTCTTCTCATCACCATACAGCTGCTGAATGTCAAAGTTACATCTTTATGGTCTCCGGCGGCAAAACTCGGTCCGTAACTTCACCGCATCTTGCGTATAACCTGCCCCTCTATACGGAACAACCCCTTAAAAGCCAAGGGCTATACCTAATGTAATAAAGCCCCCACCCCCCCCCCCCCCCAGAAGTACGGAATTGAAGAGAGAAAAAAGACGTACGCCTCTTTTATAACTCTCGTTGATGGAGAGTTTTCACTTTGCCTTTTTCTACCTCCACGTAATTCGTTCGCCAATGCAAGAATCCATTAGGCCACGGTAAAAGAAGAAAAAAAAATAAAGAAAAATAAATATAACGGTGTATCCGGTTACACATTCAGTTCCGACATACGAGTTGCAGTGAAATTTACGGGAGAAAAGCGACGAAGGAAGCAATGGAAAGTGCCGAAGCGCAGCAATAAAATTAGATTTTTATTTTTCAGCCGACACAATTTGGTCGTGCCCCGAGTCTCATACACCAATTTTAAAAGCATATCTTCAACAATAACCAAGTTCCAACTCGCTTTTTTTTTAACATAGGCTACTCAGTATAATCCGAAGGCGACTAAATGGCAAGTTCTTCTGCAACAGCAGTTGCGCTAAACTGTGTCCCTCGCCCGGGGCGGGCCGGACCTCGTCACTTCGTTACTTAGCACCCACTAATGGTGATTATGTGTAAATTGACTTTATTGATAATCTGTTTTTAGGTTATTGTGTGCGCGGCGTATCTTGAGTCCTGGAAGTATTTTATGAGCAGTTACGTCTTCCTGGAGGGGGCGGCTTTAATCAACGGCCGCCATTGTTTTTGTAACCTTCTTGGATATCAACAAGGCACTCTGCTGCCTAAAACGTACAATCGATTATCTGTGTTCGTTCTGCGGTGAACTCAAGATAGGCCGTGCACACTTTAGGTTAGGTTAGGTTAGGTTAGGTGACTTAAATCGGATTAAACGGGTCTTTTCTATATGCAACTGGGCTTCATGGAGAGCTACGTAGCGAGTTTTGCTGAACTGTTTTACGAAAAACATTATGCCTCCCGGAGCAACCCCAAGCACAGTAAGACAGTGTTATGGTTAGAAGTACAGGTAGCAGATGATAGTCTTCGAACCTCTAACTTTCGTTCTTGATTAATGAAAACATTTTTGGACTTGCACATAAATGATCTAATCTCAAAAGTTACTTAGTTATGTCTAGAATGCGTCATCAACGGGATTAAGAAAACTATACACGAGCCTTGTTGAAAACAATCTTGTATTTGCACAAGTCCAGACTGTAATATTCTGAACATTACGAACTGCCTGCTTCTTAGAGGATGCCTACTTCCAGTAACATGACACTGGGTGACTTTTGACAGGTGCAACGTAGTAAGATGGAATGCAGCTGAATTTGTACTTTTTAGCTTTTTTTTTAATGATCTTCAAGCAGACGAATAATTTGGAATTGCGAATTTCGTTAATCGAGTAGAAGAGTCGGGCTCCCGTACTCTGACAAATCGACAAACTTATCATTAAAATAAAATATATAAAAATGCGATACAAGAAAGCCAAAGAGTGGACATAAAAACACGGACCTCGACATTTCCGACTTACTTCAGAGCAATTTTGTAGCTTTGTATGTAGCTTTGTATAGTATATGTATAAGTCATGAGCTAAAAAGGAATAAAAAAAATCCACACTAACCATACGAAAGTGGCTGGGATTAGGCGACACGATACGTTTTGTCCGTATTGACCAAACCACGCCAGTTTTGTCTGCATGGTGAAGATGGATTTTTTTTAATTCCTTTTTTTAGATCAGGACTTGACCATAATTAAACTGAAGCATAGTTTTTCGATCAGAGTCACTGATCGAAAAACAATGATTGAAATTTCTGATTGCTTATAAACGACTGAGGTGAGTCGAAACGTCAAGTTCCGTGTTTTTTTCGTTCCCCTTTTATCTTTCCCAAACCACAGTGACAAAACCCGACAGTATCAAATTGAAAAACACGTCTTTTCATCGTCAGTTATAACTATAGTTTGTTCCACATTATGTTTTCAGAAAACTGACTGGATGACGACTCGTTTCCTTGCACTAAGAATGCAAAAACATGTGGATATCACACTTGTAGACTCAACAAAGTTACTGATAGAGTTTATGAATGGGATGTTTACGGATTTTTTGCACCGTAATGGAAGAAAACGTGGCATCATGCAGTCAGTTTTCTGAAAACATAATGTGGAACAGACTATATACTTGTGCATAGAGCTTCATAAAGTAGGCTAACGTTGTTGACAAGTGGCCACAAACTGTGGACATCTGCCCCATTTTGGACACGTTTCGCGTTAACATTTGTGTTATTTTCTAAGTTGCTTCTTCACGACATTGAAAACGTCAACTGTTGTTAACCTGAAGACTGTTTTAGACCTTCTCTGTCTCAAAACTCGTCGGTATAAAGGGTTAAGTTCTATTTTTCTAAACTTTTTTCCCCCAGGGTATTATATTCCACTAATTTACTGCTACCTCGTACAAACGACACTGGCACAAGCGAAGGAAGCAATAAAAAAAATTACGTAATTAACCTTAAACCACACGACATAGGTTAAAAAAAAAAAAGGAAAAGGAAAGAAGGAACAAAGTTAAGGGTATAGCTAAGTGCAGTAGCGCCAGCTTTTAATTTAGAATAATTGAGGAATCTGAAGAAGATGAATTAGCTCGAGCTAGCAGGGCGCATTCTTGAGCTGTTATTAGGATAATCTAAGTCCTCGTCATACATCATTTTGACAGCAAATGGCAGCTTACGGGGGGGGGGGGGAGGTGATGTAAGTAGGTTGCTCTAGGGCCGGTTTATGATTACTTGGAAGTGTAAGGTTATGCAGGCTGGTCAGCTTAAGTGATGTGCGTGAACCAACAACACATAAAGAGACCAAACACTTCCCCCAAACAGAATGTTGTTGGTCAACCAGAATGTTCCTGGCCGATGTCAAACATTTACACGAATTTAACCAAATTCCCCCGATTATTTAATTTGAAACAACACGCGAGTATTAGGCATACGTATCTACCAACAGACAAAGTGTATATTAAAGAAAACCAACAGTGTGTATGGAGTTTTTCGTTAGAAATATCTGGTTGCAACATGGAAAAGAAACGAAATTATTGTGCGCGCAGCGTATCTTGAGTCCTGCAGATATTTTATGAGCGGCTACATCTTCTTGGAGGGAGCGGCTTTCATCGACGGCCGCCATTGTTTTTGTAACCATCTAGGATATCAACAAGGTACTCTGCTATCGAAAACATACAATCGAGTATCTGTATTCGTTCTGGGGCGAACTCAAGATAGGCCGCCGACACTTTAAATTCCTTGGTTGCGAATTTCAAAACCCTCCCACGCGTTTGTCCTGACCCTTAAAAATCCCAATCCAACAAATGTACAATGTTCAGAACACCAAGCATTCGTGTGAAACGTTCAGTTGTGTAGACCTTCCCAATTTGTTGCTTGCCATGAGCAAAGAGTCTACGGCATTTAACTTGGGAAAGCTATAGTAGCTAGACGTCCACCTAAAACCAAAACTAGTGTAAAAAACCCTCCAGGTTTCCAAAAGGATCGGTCTTTGAAGTTTGAAGGCAGATTTATCATTGAAATAGGGAAAGGCCGCCAAGATTATTCCTATTAGCCAAGTTAAACGCACTGACTAATCGTTCGTAAGTTAAATGAAAACTTGAACATTACTACACGTGGTGTCCATCTTCGAGTGTCATTTAATGTCCCAATTATTATTCTGTGCGATTAACTTGGCTCATAGGATTAACCTGGGCAGACTTTCCCTGGTTGAATGATATCACTACTTTCAAAGACCTTTGGAGACTTGGTTGCTTTTTATATCAGTTTTGGTTTTGGGTGGATATCACACATTTCATGAAAACGAAGTTATTGACGCATCGTCTCTCTATGAATGGTGGTTACTAATCCTGTAACTTGAAATTTATATATATATACTTCTTTTGTTTAATCCGTAGTCCACGCTTAGGTATAATTTGATGCACGTAAAAGAAAACTGGTTTCTCTCATTTCGCTTGCCCATAATTCACTACTACGAATTTGCAGCGAGGTATAGAGTTTGTGTACTCTCATATTTTCCCTGTAGGCTGCACGTCAACCCTGTCTTTTCTTCCCTCTGGCTATAGAGCAGTGACACGACGTAGTATTATTGTATATAACTCTATGCTGGAGCACTTAATAAGTTAGCAGCAAGGGGCACTGTAGAGAGAAACAGAAGGGCGTCATACTGAAGCCGATGCTATGAAGAGTGATTTCTTAGACCTAAAACGCGCGATTTTTGTTGTTGGAGAAAACAACGTTATTTTGAGCTTAAGAAATTCGCTCTTCCGTTGTTTTTCCCTCCATTTTTATGTAGTGCACCTTGTAGTTATGCCCTCCAAAACCCATACTGGTGCCAATATGGCGGCAAATGTCACTGCTCTATAGAGCAGCGTCAAGTGACGTCATATTGGCTACGTGACACCATTTGGAGGGCATAGCTACTAGGTGCACTAGATTAAAATGTAACGGAAAACAACGGCACTTCTAGTCAAGACAGTGCTTTGTGAGCGAATTTCTTAGGCTTAAAAGAACGTTGTTTTCTCCAACAACAAAAATCGCGCGTCATAGGCTTAAGAAATCCAGTCTAATAGCATCATTGGTTTCAGTAATACGACCTTCTTTTCGCCCTCCAGTGCTCCTTGCAGCTAACCCAGTTACTGGCTCCACCATAGAGTTATACACAATAATACTACGTTGTGTCACTGCCCTATTATCAAACGGGCTAGTCAACAATTGGTCAAATCAGTTGGCTATCACCTTTATTTTACGTCATCTAGGACTCACCGAACCCCTTTCTTTTCTGCTTCTGTGTGTGCACTGTCAAAATAAGTGTGTTAATGTACACATATTTTAGACACACCTTTAGACACAAACCTTTTTAGCCGTTTTATTGGCTGAAAAGCACCGAAATAAAACAGTAGCGTTGAATTTGCAACAGTTTATAAATACACGCTTAAATCACAGGAAGCGACACAAATCTTTAAAATAAAACAGTAGTATTTACATTGCAACGCATATGTTTCTGAAAATAGTGTTTGACAAAAACGCACATGTTTATCATGTGTTGTAAAACAACGCTACTGTTTTAAGATAAAAACGCTACTGTTTTGTTTCAAATACTTGAGCCGCCATATGTGTTTCAAGCGAGTGTTTAATATAAAGTGTTGCAAATCGAATGCTACTGGTTTTTTTTTATTGACGTATTTCACGTTTTAATCACTACATAAACGCTAATGTACTCAGCCCGTGCTATTTGTAAAACACTTTCGGTGTTTTTCCATCCAAAAATGTCTTAAAAACGTTTTGTAGGTGTGTCTAAAATGCGTTGATTTTAAAACCTACGAAACATTTTTATACATTTTTGGATGGAAAAACATCTATAGCGTTTTACTAAAACGTTTTGCAAATACCATGGAGCTGAGAACATTAGCGTTTATGTGTTGTTGAAACATGAAATACGTTTAAAATAAAACGGGTAATAATACGATAAAAAAAAATCGACGTGTTTCTCGAATCCAGGAATCGCCATTGTTATTATGCCCCCCCCCCCCCGCCGTTATTGCTGGTCATTTGTCATTCGGGTCCTTCGCATCACTATCTCGATTGTCTTCTTTGTTTTTTTCGTCCATCTAATATTTACTGCTAATTTCGAATGCAAAAGAACACACGCACCTGATGCGTGAAACCACAGTGTCATAAAACGTAATATTTAATTTTCGACAAGTATATCCTTGTCATGGTCACAACAAGGCTTACAAAACAACCCCAAAACACAGCATCGATGGGCAACACAACAACATTTTCCACCATCTTGGAAAACGTCACACCTACTGTTTTTAACCTTGGAAATGTGTGACGTTGTCCAAGATGGAGGACAATGTTGTTGTGTTGCCCATCGATGCTGTCTTTTGGGGTTGTTTTGTAAGCCTTGTTGTGACCATGACAAGAACATAACTTGTCGAAAATTAAATATTGCGTTTTATGACACTGTGGTTTCCGCATCAGGCGCGTGTGTTCTTTTGAATTTACCACTTGACCACTGCTCTGTTTTCGAATGCTACTTTCGTTTTCTTAAGACTTCTTCGGCTCCAAAAGCGAATATGAACGACTTAAAGTTACTCAGTTTTTGTTAATTTCGGGGTGCATCTGAGCCTGCTAAACGTATTTAATGGTTGTGAATCTGAATTGGCCTGATTTTAAGTTTCACAATTCGGCCAATTCAGATTCACAACCATTGAATTATTTCAGATGGCTCAAATGCACCCCGAAATTAATAAATAAAAAATTGAGTGACTTTAAGTCGTTCATATTCTCTTCATAGATTATGGATTTTATCATCACAAGCCCGAATTGCACTGCTGAAAACGGTGTGACCATGCTGTGCGAAGTTCAGATGAACGTAAATTAAACACTAAAGTAACCGCAGCCTATCTTGAGTTCGCCCAGAACGAACACAGATAATCGATTGTATGTTTTTGGTAGCAGAGTGCCTTGTTGATATCCAAGATGGTTACAACACCAATGGTGGCCGTCGATTAAAACCGCCCCCTCCAGGAAGATGTAGACGCTCATGAAGTATCTGCAGGACTCAAGATACGCTGCGCACACAATAGCGGCGTAAAAAAAATCACGAGCAAGTCGTTACCCAGTCAGATTTTCTAGGATTTTCTTAATTAAAGGACGTTTCCATCTTTTAATTTCCGCTGTATTTTAACTTTACCATTCGAAACACGACTTGGATTTAAGTTGAGACGTTTTGAAGAATAAGTACCATGGACTCGACAAGCAAGATTACAAACGAAATGAACCAAATAACACGATGTTCACGACCACTGTTCTTTATTCAACTATAATCGCTAATTTTTAGCTCATTGATGGCATTTTTCGAAGGCTAGATACACGATATGAGACAGATAAAACCAAGAAATAAAAATGTATCCAACTAAAATGAGTATCCAGTTGATTTTTGGTGCAGTTTTCTAAGTACCAGTGTGAACTATTTTTTTTTTATGTTTTCACACACAAAACAAAAGTATTGTTGGGCTTATCTTGTTTATAATGCCTTTTCACCCGCGGCTGTTATTTTTCTAAACCATGCACAATGGCTGTTTGCCGTGACGTCACCATGAGTTAGCCAATGACGAACGAGAACAACGGCTGTTTGGCCATCTGATTGGACTAGCCCAGTCACGTGATATGCACGTCACAGCAAACAGCCATGGCGTGTGGTATAAGCTTACTTAAACTCCTACACTTTAAATCAAAAATTACGTTCAGATAACTTTAAAGGAGAGGGAAAATTAGAAGCTGCATAGTTAGCCTAGCCTAGTTCAAAACTCAGACGATTTAAATACACTTGTAAGACAGCATAATTACGAGTATGTCTTACGAGTATTTTTAAATCGTCTGAGTTTTGAACTAAGCTAGGCTATAGTGTGCGCGGCGTATCTTGAGTCCTGGAAGTGTTTTATGAGCGGCTACGTCTTCCTGAAGGGGACCGGCTTTAATCGACGGCCGCCATTGTTTTTGTAAACATTTTGGATATCAACAAGGCACTCTGCTACCAAAAACGTACAATCGATTATCTGTGTTCCTTCTGCAACGAACTCAAGATAGGCCGCGGACACTCTAACTATGCAGCTTCTAATTTCAAGCAAAGGACCAACGGAGGAACTGTTTCTTTAATTGTTTACTTCATTATAGCTATTTTATTTTTTGCAGAAACTACTTCATGTACATACGTGCACAACTGCTAATTTGTGTGTGATATTTTCCCATAAATAATAGTATACTTAACTGTTGCACAATTCCTTCCTCCTAAATTCTCAGGTTCTCGAAGCACTGCCCTATATCAAATAATAATAATAATATAATACTAATAATAATAATAATAATAATAATAATAATAATAATAATAATAATAATAATAATAATAATATGGTAGTTTTCCACACAGGGTGGACGGCAGTCGGAAGGGCGGTGAGACACTAACACCAGGCCAATTAAATCTAGCTGATCTAGCAAGTTGATGGAATCTAGCCACAGTGCCTGATCAGGTGGACAATCTGCGTTTTTCTTTTCTTTTTTTTTTTACTAGGAAATTAAGTATGCGATTTGTTTGGCTCTTTCTAAGGCTTTTAATCTTCCATTACGAACAGACAAGCTACCCGATACTTGGAAAAAGGCAATTAGCACACCCATTTTAAAACAGGGGATGTATCTATCCCTCTAAATCACAGACCTGATGCACTGAACATGCAAAATTAGGAGAAATTAATCCCTCCTAATCCGCTCTCACGTGGTATTCAGGCAAGTAATTTAATCCTGGGTGGCCAACTTGGCTTTGTACCCGGGTGGTTGACCTGTTTACAGTGCTTCTCTATGCATCGGATGACTGAACCAGCTCCACTGACTATGGCATTCCAATCTATACATTATTCATCGACTTGGCTAAAGCTTTTGAGTCAGTTGTTCATAGTAAACTTCCAGCAAAGTTACTCTTCTTTGGTTTTGGAGATAACTTTTCGGTCAGGTTCAGAGACCTTTTGACAAATCGAGTCTCATTTGTTGTTGTGGGCGAAAAAGCGCTCTGGTTCCAAGCAGTAGTAAATGGTATCCCACAGGGCAGTGTTCTGGGACCATTACTTTTTATATATACAGAATACTTAAACGACTTACCTACAAAGTCAGGTGCTGTTCCATTGTAAAAGTTTGCTGACGACGTGAATTTGCATTCAAAAATAGTTGGTAATGTCTCCTACTGGGGGATTTTTTTTGCTACATTGGTTTGTTAGCTTGGTTTGTTGATTGGATATTGTCTATTACTGCACCCAAGAAATGCACTGTTTTTAACCTTGGAAATCTAGATAGTAGACATACGCTCTTAACTTTTCTCTGTTCACAAGAGAGCAGGTAAAGACCTTGGTGTCTGACTTGAAATGTGGGACACACTGTAATCAAATTATTATTGCTGCAAATAAACAAGTTGTCTGATTACGGAAATTGTTTACTTGTGGGGATACAGACACCTCGGTTTTGGCCTGTAAATGCATATCCGGTTTTTTTTTTTTAGAGTTTGCAACCAGTATGTTAATCAGACCAAGTTTTATTTACTTATTTTTTAAATTGCTTTTTGTTGAAACTTAAATTATTGAAACAAGACTAATACTCATATTGATAAATTGATAATTGATAAGCTGACTGAAAGGAGTGACAACCCAGGTAAAAAGACTGGGAAACCTCCGATCGTGGTAGAGGCTAGAATATTGTCCAGAAAAATCCCATAGCACTTGAAGGCGCCTTCCAGCATCTCATACTGTTTGGCCATGGGTCTAGCAATGAGTTTGTCTGTTTGGCGGTGTTTTCTGCTCACTGAGGCATGGCAGCAACACCTAATCAAGTTACAAACCATCTGAGTCATTGGTCCTAGTTGATTTAGGAGATCAGGGCCCTACTTTGCATGGCACAGTTGCTGAATCTCCTGAGCACTGACTCCTCTGTGAGTAGCCCAAGAAACTTGTTATGCTCTTAGGAAGCAAGTACTCGAACTCTGTTATTTGCCTCACGACGATGAGAGGGATAATTTATCTGGAGAAATCCAAGCGGAAAACCCGGGATCTTATGTCAAAGATCCCAAGAAACTTAAAAGGGTTAAAGGGTTTAACGAGCGTTAACCGCTCCTGGTCATCTGCCCGAAGCCCTAAGGCCCTATGTCTGCAACAGCCAGATTCTCAGGCGGTCACCCACCCAAGTATCAATCCAGCCCAATGCTACTTAACTTTGGGGATCTGACGAGAACCGGTGTTTCCAGCACTGCAAGGCTGCATAATCTTATGGCAGGCTACAATTCAAACAATGTAGCCTTTAATAACGATGGATTACCATAGCCAATATTAATGACAATGTTGCATTAGTTGTACCTTGGGTGTTGCATTAGTTGTACCAGTTATTACTGGTATAAATTTTCGTTCCAATGTTGTACTCTCTTCATCAACAACTTTTACAATAAGGGTCAGTCATCTATTTTTCACCCCTCCACCAACTCAAGTAATTTTGATCAAACCAGTTAGAAATTCTCCTATTATCTATTTAACTACCGTAATGCTGAAGTCTGCCTGCCGAAGTACGTTATTTAGGACGTTCGTGCAATTCGTGATTTGGCCATGAGAGCACCCAGATATTTGACCAATAACATCAATAAAACCAAGAACATCAGCTTGGATGATAGTGTGTGTAACATCGTTTAATTCCATACAACACCACGGTTCAGGCTAAGGCAATGAGGTTGCTGTGTATGGATGGCGTAGGGTTAGTTTACGATCTTCAATATTCTAAACTCAGACGATTTAGAATATTGTTTAGCCACAAGATCAGCCGTGAAAGGGACCTTTTCTGCACCTCTCGAAAGGAATCTCAGTCTTGTTCCCTCAGTCGCTTTTCCATAGCTACGTTTGAGGTTGCGTGTTGCTTTGCAAGCCACGCAGGACAAACAAGATGGAAATGGGTTGCGGTCTATTAAAGACACTCCAGGCATGGCACTCAGCTTGTCGCCACAGTAGTCGAGAAGGGGCGGTGTTGGCCCGTTTACGTAGTGGTCACACTTCCTTACTTCCCTTTGAGTGGAAATATCCATCCTGAACGTCATTGATGTCACCGGCCATTTACGGTCTGTCATGTGCTTGTAGATTGTAACCGTCTTGATGGCGTTCATCATGGTTTCCATCTTCCATCATACTAAGTGCGTCAACAGGGTGATGAGTCTGTCCCCCTGTTCGGGGTTTTCATATTTTTGCAGGAGGGTCAGATGTGTGATAAGATCTAGATTTGGGGTTTGTTTAACAGCTCTGTAAAGTGTGGTGCAGTGGCAACCCAGACCACTGCACTGTGACAGAGGTTGGTGCTAATGACCTAGCTGTCAACACGCCATAAAGCCTCACCCCCCCCCACTACAAGGTCCTGGTCAACTATGCAGTCACGGATCAGATCAGCTACTGAAGCTGTGACGACGAGCGACCACAACCACAATGACATACCTGATGAACGTACACAGAGTTTGAGTCTTCATTTTGACTACAGGTTTACGTTGGGTGAGCCTTCTTTGGACCTCTGTCACATCTTTACTTCTCTGCGTCTCTTTGACCATTGAGAACCAAACAACTTCATGCACGGTACATGCAAAAGTCGGGTCTTATATTTTTACAGAATGTTTTATGGCTTTACGAGGCTCGAAAATGCAAATTTCTTCGTCAAAACGAAACATATTTCTATCAAATAAAGTTTTCGTCAGGAATCTCCACAACCGCTGTGGAGACGAAACCGGGGTTGCAATTATAATATAAATGGTAGTGAAATTTTGAAGAATGGTGAACTGACGAGAGAGGTAAACAAAGTCGGATCCTACTGATGTTGTCTCAATGGTTCAGGTATTAGATCTTTACATGGCTTCCCTGCCTGCAGCAAGATAACAGACTAAATCACTGCTAATGGATTATGGGATGTAATATAGACGTGATGTTACTTAAAGAGGGAGTAAAGGGGGAGTAAAGGATAAAGCGGGGGGATTCTTATAAGTTCACATTAGTCAATAATTTGTTAGTTTTTTTTTCGTAAATTTGACTTCTAAAAAGTATTTTAATGATTTTATTTCACGCTTAATATCGACATCCCTGCCTTTTTACTTTGGTTTTTGGGGAAAATACTCACAACAAAATTACGCAACACCAAAAAGTCTTTAAATCTCAGGCGAATTTTCGGTGGCCAATTTTCTGCCACCTTCTTCAGGCCTAGCCCAGAGTTCTGTACACAACAGCAACTACAAACGTCAACCTGACAACAAACGTCAAGTTGACGTTTGTAGTTGCTGTCGTGAACAGAACTCTGGGCAAGGCCTGAAGAAGGTGGCAGAAAATTGGCCACCGAAAATTCGCCTGAGATTTACAGACTTTTTGGTGGTGCGTAATTTTGTTGTGAGTATTATTTCACGCTTTTTGAAGTTTAGATAATGCAGAGCTTGACACAAAGCCACAGACTTCAATACCCTATCTCAGTACAGGTGTACGTCATGACTTGCGTGGAAGAAGGTTAACACAGGGTGGTCCATAAAAACGCAAGAGCAAACTTTTTCTAAGTCAAAAACTTTTTTTTTGTTAGAACCCTCCAGAACCATAAAAGGACTTTCAAAACTACATGCTCTATTGGACATCATCTGGTCCTTTACGGTTCTGGAGGGTGCTAACAAAAAAAAACTTGGACTTAGAAAAATGTCGCTGTTGCGTTTTTTATGGACCACCGTGTAAAGGTAAAACTTATTATAACATTAGTATTTTGGTTTAGATGCTGATTAATGCTATTTTTGATGTAGGTGATGGACATGAACAAAGGTAATATCGTTAACATCACTGCAATGGCTGTGTAAGCTCACACGTTTACAATCATTATATTCTTCATTACACAACCAGGGTGTTCCATCAAGCGTGGAGTACACGCAGAAATTACACCAACGTTCTTGTCCACAAAAACATTCCAGATCTAGATCACATTACTTTTACAAAATTCATAAATTTAAAAGTCCTGACAATAGCATGCCGTAAACCTTCTGCTTTCCAAGGCTTTTAATGATTTGACACACTTGGAGCATGTAACAAAAAAGAACAATTAAACACCAGAAGGACAAAAAAAAAACTATGGGCCCACTCGTTATAGCTGGTTTTTTCCGTGTCGAGAAATTCGATCCAAACCCAGTCGTTATCTTGGGTTTTGTAGCGGACTCTACTTGAGGGCAAAAAAACAATAATTTGAGAGACGGTTTCGGAAAGAAAAGGGCAACACTAAAGTCCACGCTAGTTATTTCTTGTTTTCACCATACGTCGACCCAAGCACCAGGGCTCCACAATGCGTGGAAAGGTCTGTATGAACTCAGTTTGCGAAGCACTAATTTGAGAACCATTGTTATTGTTTTTCAAAGAACCAAACTAAGTTCTAAGCTCGTTATTTCTTGTTTTCACCACGTCGGGAAACTTGATTCACAGTCCCACACGCCATGTTTTGTGCGACAATGACTCCTCATAAAACGAGTAGTCTCTTCGACCTCGTCCTGACCCAACAGATTGAGCCTCACAAATTCACACTTCCGAAATGGCACCTCTTCCTCCTCCTCCTACCAACTATGTCTTTTGCCTCTCCCTTCTCAAAAGTTCATTCGATAAAAAGAAATCACTCTAATGGAAAAGACATTATTGCGAGCTTCAGGAACCACTTAAGATTCACGCCTGGTTGCTTACCGAAAAGGTGATTTGTCTTGTGCCTTTCCGCCTTTTCTCTCTGTCCAACCCCACCCCCAAAACTCCCAACCCCCCACCTCTTCTTTATGGGACCAAAAGTCTCCAGCAGTTGTCACTTACACTTCCTGTTCCAGGGTGCCTGACTGAAACCGAAACAGAGAATACGCCCTGAAAGATCGGAAGGAGGAGATGTTGGGCGAATTGTAAAGGGGTGTGAAGGAAATCATATTATGGAAACTAGCAATAAGCGAAGAACCGTGCCAACCTCTTTGCACATCTTAACAAAAGACTTTTTTTTCCGTTTCTTTCTTCATTAATAAAAATTGAACGTTTTTAGCATTCAGCCTTCCTCTTTCTCCAGTCCAAAGCAGAACAGTTAGTGCCAAAAGGAAATGAATGGAAATTGGGAAGACTCTTGATTTGACCAGCTCGAGTGGAAGAACAAGCATTGTCCCCCGCGGCATTCGCTAACGAGCTCAACGAGTTGGTACAGCGCGGACGGCAAATAAAACAAGAGTGGCTCTTCGGTCCACAATTCTATGGACACGGAACACCTTGCGCCTCCTCCATTGCTAAATTAAAAACACATTCTTCATTTAGTAGCTATTCTAATTATTTCACGTTTTCTTGTACATGATAAACTAAAAAAAAAGTTAAAAGCCTAAACAATATGAAGGCAAGAGCATCGCCGACAAAATTTAACATAATATAATTAAATTCTGGTGAAGGAGTTGGAAACATTTTATGAGGATCGCTGAAGATTGCGTCGAGGGAAGCTGTTGTGCCACTACGGTCTTTCGTTTGAAAAGTATACGACTTTTTCATCCCTTCGATTTGCTTGTTGGATGGTCGAATTGGATGGTCGAGTTGGATAGTCGATGCTCCAGCTGGTATAGCTCTATCATAACAACATCATCACAATAAAAGAGATGACACTGCTGTCATAGCAGGGATTCAATGCCAACAAATGTAGTGCCAACCGCGTTAAAGTGAAAAAAATTGAATACGATAACATGATTCTCTTGAACAAAGTTACACTTAAAAGATGAAACGTCACAACAAAACCAAAATTGTATTAGCTCGTGTCTGGACCTTATCATAATTGAATAACTCATTCGATTAGCTTTTTTAAAATGGCAGAAACAGTAAGTACATCAAGAATAAACCAAATTCATCATACCTTACTTGCTGAAAATACTATCAGCTCAATAACGAACTGTACTCATCAGAAAACGCTATCCCTTTCAAACTCTCATCATTTTACCTCAGTAACACAAGGGTCCAAAACTTGTTACACATGATGACAGATTCAAACTTTTCTCGAATTGGCAACTTATAAAATTAATAACTAAACTCTTCAAAGTTGCGGCGTGTTCCCGGTCAAGATTTGAGGAATTTCGGCCTCAACAATTCGAAATAAGGACTTCTGACGTAGCAATTCCCAGCCGCTTTGCTTGTTGGACAATTCACCAACGGGCTCAAGAATGAACGCTCGCGATGAGATCCTCTTGTCTTACTTTCTTATATTTTATTTACTTTACTGCCAAACTTTTGTGATAAGGCCAGAACCACCAAAGTAAACCATTACATCTCCTCTCATGGCAGCTGCCAACGGCATGGTTACGATTTTGGAAGTAGGACACAAGAACCACCATTCAGTCAAAAATGACTACCCAGCTTTCGGGCAATTTTAGGCCAGCCAATTCGAAATTAATTTCGAAATTATTCAACACTCCACCCCACCATACAAACCACTTTCACCTTTGATAGTCTCCCGCATCATAAGTCAGGCGAGCACATTAAAGATCTTGAAAACTGAACTTCACCAACACTGACTGTACTTCCATCCTTAATGTACGTTAGGGTTAAGAGGGGATCCAGCGGTCAAGGACTGATCCTCCACGCTACTGTGATTTGGCAGGAAACGTCACAGCAAAGTAAATATCGCAGTTCACACCCACAATAGAGTAAGAAGAATTGTTGATGGAAATCTGAACGCCAATTATGAATTAAGAACGTCAAAAAACTTGCATCTATAAAGATGCTAAACACAACCAGGTTTTTTTGCTGCATTTAAGTAGAATATTTTTAATGTATTCCAGACTATTCGAATGGCGGCCTTACAAGAATAAACAGCTCAAAACAACAAGTTGAATGCAAGATTCACATGCAAACTTAGATATCAGTATGCACCAGGAACGTAAGTCACTGTGTATCTGCGTCACATGTTCGTTTCTGCTATCATAACGTCAGCATTATACAACGAAGACAGAATGCTTTTAACGCACCATCGTACAACAAAAACGAAGCTTCGTGGATGCCGCCATTGGCTGCAATATGAAGAGATCAGAGATGACCCGATACTTCAAGAAAATAACGACACTTCGTCTTTGCCCGTTTCCGGCAGTTCTTTTCATTCGTTTCGACGTGTTCCTATACTCCCTCTCAACATCAGAGAGGAGAAGATCCCGCTAAATTGGCAGTAACAGCCGTAAAAGCTCTTTGCGTCACACGAAAATCTGATTAGTTGTCAACCGCCTTCCCTTAGGCAGGTGGCAGCAGCAGCAGCAGTAGAAGCTGTAGAAGTGGCAACAGCAACGGCGACGACGACGATGGGCAGAGCAACAAGGCTTTTAAAACATTCGAACAATTTTCGAGCCGGTGGAAGAAGGGATTGCTAGGGAAGCACTTTCTCCCTTCAATCCTTCAAAGCTCGCTCATGTTTCCCTTTCCCTTCCCCGAAGGTATGAGAACTCTATCCCCACGTCCGTTCACACACGTGCCGTCTATTTCTTTAGCTTCTTTCAGTGTCGCTGCCTTACTCTGTTTGCCGTGGAGGAGCCTACAAGCAAATGGACGGTGCTTTTGTACTAAGACTCTGGAAGCATCTGACGTGGGTACTTGTAATGCACCAGCAGGGGGACGAACGAAGAGGAGCTAGGTATAGGAAAAAGGAAAATAAAGGAACGGAACATTCCCGAGTCTCGGGTGCAACTTGATTTGTAAAACAGAATGGAGCATCTCCACGTCTTGTGTTCGCGCAGGAAAAAAAACCCGAAGACGAAGAAAAACACTCGGAGATTCGGAATGGGTTTCTATTAGAACACATCTTGGCAGTAAGGCAAAGAGGAAAGGAAGAAAAAGGTGAGAGAAAAAAACAAGAACCTGAAAAGTGCAATGATAGAGAGAGAGAGAGAGAGATTGTACGTGTGCCGCAGGTGTCGTCTGGGA
>JAHWFP010264028.1:12593-65081 GCA_023313725.1 Lithobius niger | reverse complement strand
TTAGCCATGGTGTACCCCAAGACGGCCTTTTGGGCCCCCGACTTGAAGAATAGTAGAAGTTAGGCGTGGTGTGCCTCAAGGCAACCTTTTGGGCCCACTACTTATGGTGTATCCCAAGGCAAAGTTTTAGGCCCCCAATTTTAACGACACGAAAAGTCGGCAGTGGTGTACCAAGGCAGCTCTTTGGGATCCGACTTGAACAACGCAAGAAGTCAGCCATGGCGCAACCCAAGGCAGCCTTTGGTGCCCCCTACTTTAGCAAAGTGTGGAATGTGAAGCGCCAATCTTCCGCTTCTTCGCTTCACATCTTTTAGATTTGATTCATTCTTCGAAGGCGAAACATTCAAGAACGGCCAGAAGACTTCGCCCGTTCCAAAGATTGATGGCATGCTGATGTCGCTTTTTGCCGTCTTTACAAACCTCATCTGCTCCGACTGCTAATTTTGTTCCCACCTGCAAGCCAATGGCCAACCAGATTTGCAACGCGATTATTTTAAGGCTCGCTTTCCGTAAGGAGCAACACTTTTAGAGTTTGGAGACGAGGCGAAGAGGAAAAAAAAAAAGAACAAATAAAAGAAAAAAACCACACCGGTTCTTATTGCTCCCCGTGAACTAAACATAGCAACCCGAGTTTGATTTGCTTATGACTTCCTGTCGGAATTGTGGTTGACGCATAGAGATGATTTTATTTGCTTTCCTTGTAACCATCGACGATGAATTTGTGATTTATTGTAAAAATTGTTTTTAATGAATACGGTAAGGTGAAGACTAAGGCGCTAAGGAGGTTTACAATAAAACTGGAATTTTTAATTTAAGACAATTGTGATATTTCATAATTGTTCAAATAAATTATTTTAACAATGATTACAAAATAACCAACGACAACAACAACAATACTTATAGGCGAAAAGCCACATAACGTTATGAGGTTCTCTTTGTGAGAAACCACTGTGGAAAAAATATGCCCAACATTTTCAATGAAATCTCGTTGCAACCGTTAAACTTGAAGAAAACAAACCACTTATTTAATTTTTAGGGGATGTCGGAATTGTATCGACACGGAGTCACGTTAATTATGGTATTTTCTGAAATGCTGACACGTGTGTGGGACCCGGAATTACATTAACTCCAGATTCTTAATTTGCTTTAAAAGTGTCTGAAATAATCCGGAATTATGGTAACACGGATTTACCTAATTCTTGATTTTTCTGAAATACGGACACCTGCAAGGGAAACGGAATTACCATATATAATATCCCTGCCAGGCTCGCGCTCCCGCGCTCGCTGCGGCTAAACATACAACTTTAGACACCGCAACCATATTATTGTAAAATTAGACAAGAGTTAGGGTTACTCCGTGTTACCACAATTCCGAATTATTTCAAACACTTTTAGAGCAAATTAAGAAACCGGATTTATTGTATTCCGGCTCCGACATGCGGGTCAGTATTTAACGAAATCCCGGAATTAACATGACTCCATGTCGAGACAAGTCCGCGCTCCCCTTTTTGCCATCAAATTAACGATTAAATTTGTAGTTTTCGTGTTCTTTCTGAAGTCGTCTCCCAACATTTTCTACCGAATTTTAAGCGACTTAAACCAATTATTGCTTTATTGATGCATTGCTCTTTTGGTTGAGTGATTTTTCTTTCAATTAATTAACTGATAACTCAATTTTTCCTTATATTATGTTTGCTGTGTATCATTTATATCAACGTATCATGATTTTTTCTTTGTAATTTAGCACAAACAAGTTCTTAATGGAGTTTCGGGTAGCAACTGAAAATAAATTAATTGGTTCTCAGGAGTTGACGCGAACGGGCGGTGTTTATTTTTTACTTTTTATTTGAGATATTTCAGGTGCATGCGATGCCTTGGTTTTTTTTTTTATTTATCAAACAAAAAAAAAATCAGTAAGCTTACATTTTGTTGTGGCGTACAATATCTGTGTTTTAGTGCAAGATTAACCGTGTAAATGTTGCAGATCTGAAAAAAAAAAGTCATTCTTAACATCCAAGGTTTCACTTGAAACATGCCTCTGAGCGTCCCTCAGATCCGTTTCGAAACAATCATATTAATGGAGCAAAGGGTTAATACGGTCATCGGCTCCAGGAAGTGTTTGGAGAAAGAGCTGATCCGTGATTGGTTTTTTTTTTTACCAATGTCATAAAAGATTCATGCGCTAAGAAAAAAAAAACAACCATGCGTGCGCTCCTGAGAACCACTTAATTAACTTAATTAAATTAGGAGCGACATAAAGGAGGGCCCACAGTGTTCTATTGAGTATCCATGACAATATTATCGCATGTTCCATCTCTCGTTTTGGGTGGCATTTTTATATTTTAAATAGGCAAGGGTGTAGAGGTGTGCACCGCCGCACCGCCGCCACTGGCCATAAATCAAATGCCAAATGCGCCGCCGCTGGTCAGGTTCTTCCACCGCCGCCGGTAATTCAGCCATTATTTTTAACAATTGTAGTACGAATTGTCGTTACAAAAATTTAAAATGGAAGTAGTAATCAGCCAAACAAATAACCAAATGGTCGTCATTTACGTTTGTTTTCAATAAAAAATAATTCTTAAATAATATTATTGTGATCGGTAAATTTTTTTCAACAAATGAAGAGAAAAATTCCGGGGTAACACCTGCATACCGTGCGGGAATGCCACCAACACCTCAGATATTTGAAAGTGGGGGCAGCCCTCCGGATAACTTCGCGCTGATTTAAGCCACTGCCACCGCCAACAAAATTGATCGTCACCGCCGCCGAAGAAAGGTTTTTCGGGGCACACCTCTACAGGGACGGTGGAAAAGTGTTCCGAATGTGGCTGAGCTGAGTCGGTCTAACACGGGTGTGCAGTGGCTACACTGTTACCAAGATTCACACAAGATCACGCATAAAAATTCAAGCACTTTCAAGGACTATTTCTAAAACCGATGTAATTTTTCAAGGACTCTTCCAAGCCAAGTACAGTTTTTTCAAGGACCTATAGAGGAGCGACATTAACGCCATATTGGCTACGAGGCTAGCATCTGCAGAGCTAGCTACAAAGGGCACTGGAATAAAATGGAGGGAAAAACAACGGCGCTTCTAACCAATCCAGTGCTTTGAGAGCAGATTTCTTATGTCTAAAAAACTGTGTTTTTTTTTTTACAAAACTGTGTTTCTGCCTTCTCTTCTGCTTGCGATGTTATAAATCGGAAAAGAAAAGTTTCCACTTGCTCAAAATTTCAGCAACTGCCAACAAATCGAAAAAAATCGCACATTTTAGGCCTAAGAAATCCGTTCTAACACCATTGGATTTATTAAAACGCCCTTCTTTTTCCCCTTCATGTTTATTCAGTGCACCTTGCAGCTAGCCCAATTACTGGCTCCAGCGTAGAGTTGTATATAATAATATGACGTTATTCTCACTGTTCTATAGTAGCAGTAGCCTAATCAACATTTTTACTAATATAGAGGCTCCTCAGCCCTAAATAAGGGGTAAGATTACTGGCCTATAGAGCCAACAACACATCACCAAACACTATAATGTCATGTTTCAATCGTATTTTTTTTTAATTTGCCGACGGAAAACTGTGCGAAGGGGGTGAATTGTTTTGTGCTTTGTTTCCCCGTATTGTTGTCAGTTCAGTTTGCCTTGGCTCGAATTTCATCACGCAGGATAAGGAGTTTCACCAGGAATCTTTTTTTTTTCTTTGGCATTTTTTTTTTCTGTTATCGTTTTAATAGCCAATGAACTAATGATAAATGTTTGCAGTAAAAAAATGTAAACGAGAATTTTTGTTTTCTTTCCGCAAAACGAATGCCATGCCGACTTACACTGAACAAACCACGGTGAGAAGACAGTTTATTCATTTATGAATGATCGCCGACAAACACACCACAGATCTATGCAGTATAGAAAACAAAAACGAACTCGTTTGATACTTAAGGAAAGGTTTAACTCGTCCGAACTCAAAACAGCAAACAAACACAAATAAACTTTCCTATAAGGTTTCAGATACTGCAGCGTTGCTGTACCGTTTAGTCCACTTGAAACCTTACTGCTGTATTCAAATGTTTTTACCATCTTTACTTTTGCAGACGGTAGATCAGCTGATGATTGGTGCATTCTACTTGGCTAAACGACATCGCTCGAAAATGTTAAAAACCTAATCGTCTTAGTGTGCTTAGCAGTTCTAGAGGTAATTGAGGGTCAGTGCGAGTCCTGGAAATGTCCTGGAAAGTAATAATGAAATTCCTTGCCTGGAAAAGTGTTTGAAAATCTTGAAAAACGACACATCATCAGTAGAATGATGCACGGAAAGTAGACGGTGTAACTGAAGAACACTGAACAATTTAGCCAAGAAAGTAGTCGAGTGTGTAGCGCTTCATTATTCCTCCTTTGTTTGGGCATGGAAAGTTTTGAAATTTGGGGTCTAACTTTAATTGTGTTTAAGTGGATTGGTTGGATACAGCGGTAAGGTTTCACGTGAACTAAACAGTACAGCAACACTGCAGTATCTACAACCTTACAGGAAAGTTTGTGTTTTTTTTTTTTTTGCTGTATTGACTTCGGACCAGTTAAACATTATCTTACTAACGAGTTCGTTTTTGTTTTCTAATTCGTGCTGCTTTGGCGTACCATGCAGTTCAGATTAGCTTGGTTAACGTTTTGTATCTTTATCAATTACGGTTTGCAAAAAAGTTCAAAGGATTTTGTAACGAGCGTTAACCACTCCATTACGGTTTGCACAAACTAATAGAAACAAACACTTTAATTTTTAGTCTACGTCATCTAGCTGCCGTTTGCTGATTGGCATTGTTGAATAATAACAATGTTTAAAACAATGTAAAACAATAAATCTGGTCGTTTAGAACTGCTTAACCTCTGAACCACTTTACCAATTAGATAATGCCTTATGGAAAGGTCACATCTACAGAGCAATACCTGTAAAATCTGGAGGGAGCGTAGCAGAAACATGTATTGCCAAGAAGAACAAGAACAAGCCAAAAATGAAAATCATGATTCCAGCTCAAGTTCAGATCTCCGACGTGTCAAATCGGAAATTAAGAAATGTCCGGACACATGTTCACCAAGTCCAATAAAGCTTGTGTACTAAATTTGAGTGGAAAATATTGAAAAACGGCAGAGAAATTAAGCAGAGAGATTTCGGCTTTAACATGGGAGATTGAGGTCAAACGGTGCAGTAAAGGCTACCATCTCACAGAGGACACGATTTCGCTTTCATTCTCATTTTGGCCATATTAGGGAAATGACGTCACCTTCGTTAAACATCGGATCTTTACGGAAACACGAAGCTGCTTCTCGGCAGCGTTCGGAGTAGTTGTGTCCGTTATAGGGCACTGGAGTCATTTTCGTGAATCGTAGGAATTTTACGGAAACACGAAGATGCTTTTTGGTCAGGATGTGTTGAACGAGGTGCATCAGCGGCATTCAAATGTCGTTTAGCCTAATACGAAAAACCTGCGCTTATTGAAGCAAACGAATTTACAGGTTGGTTGACGAAATATGATGGGCGCTAGTATAGCTACGCCAAATATCGAAAACATCGTAAACACCATAACACTCTACATCGTAAATCAAATTTACTTCGCAAGACGAAAATCAAAATCGTAAATCGAAATCGAAACCGTAAAACGAAATTACTTGGGGAGAATCGTTTTGCAAAATAAAATAAAAATTCTCAAACCGAATTGCACTCGTGCTTCTATGAAATGTAGAATTTGTGGGTTTTAGCACTCCTTTCCAACAAATTAAATCTGCAAAGGAGTTTCGTTGCTAAAACACACGACTTATCGATTTTCTAAAAGCACTTGGGATATTACAGCCGATGAGTTCAACCAAATTTTACGACAAGCACGCAAGTTAATTAAAACAAATTACAAGTTTTCGTTATCGTGCTCAAAGCTATTATTAACAACTAGAGGAAGCCCGTGCTATGCACGGGGCCGGTCACATTTCCCGGGACACATTTCCCGGGACATTTTCCCGGGACATTTTCCCGGGACATTTTCCCGACGACTTGTCAGATTGATCGACCAAACATGCCTGGCTCCTTTTTGGCTGCAGGTAGAGTGGGAGAGTGCATTTTCAATGCGGGCGCGAGGAGGGGAGAAGTAGTTTTCCTTTAGGCTTTCCTTTAGGCTTTCCTTTTAGCCGGCCTCCGATATTATTATAAAGATTTTATTATTAACAGCTTTAAAAAATAATTAAATTCAAGGAGTTTCAAGGACGTAAAAATGAAAAACAAATTAAAAAGCACTAAAATGAGCAGGTAGTAAAATAAAAAAAGGCGTAAATAAATAAATAAACCAGAAATAAAACTAGTTATTAGTATGGCAGTCATTTCGATCTGCAAACCTGGGGTGAGTTATACTGTTTGTGAGTTTTAGAGTTTTTATTTATTTTTTTTTTTTTTACTGCTGTATTAGTGGCTAGCTTTATTTCTGGTTGCCGTGCATTCTGTAGAATTGTAAGACTTTTATTTAACCATTGCATTCTGTTGGATTGTAATATACTACTGCTTTCGATTGAATAGCATGGCCTGTTGTTAGTTGTTCTAATGTAGTCCTCTGCTGCTTGAAAACGACTCTGAACTGGGGGAGGCGAAACGTCGCATGTTCGACAGTTCTTTGCACTTTACGGCTCTCTTTTATAACTTACTTACAAGGGACGAAGTTAACAACTTCAAGCAATTCAAGTCTTAGAATTTTTCTTAACCAACAATTCAAGCGCTTTAAGTGAGTTCAAGCACCTAGGGTGAACCATATATTACTTTTTGCAAAGTGCAATTTGTGTAATTTATATTGTATTTTAGACGATCCTGTTTTAGTCTTCTGTACAGCCGTACCGGCTGAGAAGACTATTGCAACGACTTTGTCCGTCCGTCCGTCGCTTTTTTTCAACTTCGCAACGGTACCAGATAGAGACGACTACGGTTTACGTCGTTATAGATTCAGTGTGAGAAGTTAGTTAAATAACATGGTAAATTAAAACATCGTTACTTCTTTATAGCTAACAGACTTCTTCGACATAACTAAATTAAATAATAACGTTTGATCGTCGAATTGAAATCCTAAGATAACACGCAATAAAAACAAATTAAAATTAGGCTTAAGAGCTAAAAACTACACGCCTAAAATGTAAATGGGCCTAAAAGCTAACATATTTTTAACCGGCAGATGTCATGGTTATTGCTTTTAGATTAGTATAGTAAAAATAGCTGTTGGTGCGTGATAGAGTGTGCGCCTCAAGATTGCAAATGGAGGAACTGTACAGAAGACCTGTGCGACTAGGCAGTCGTTGCAGCCGCTTGTTTAAATACTGCTAACTATGGTCACCGACGGGCTACGCAACTGTACTGGCGTATACATGAAGCACCACATCAGGATTTGCTTGCCAAAAGCGGAAATATTCACTTTTTTTTTAAACAATATGAACACTTCTCTTTCCTCTAGCAGGCAACTAGAAATATTTTACTACCGCGACTTTTATTTATTTTTTATTTTTTTGGAGGGGGGGGGGCGTTGGTAAAGCTTTCATGTTTAGAGGGTTTTATTACAGTTCTCCCTCCCAGAACATTGTGCTGGTTTCAAGGAAGCGCCAGCAATCAAAGATGTCTGCTGCCCGGAAAATTAAAAAAAAAAAAAAAAAAGTGCCACCATCTATTTTTGACGAAGGACCAAAATAGTTGTGGTTCATACAAGACGCCTCGCCTGGGATGCTTCCTTGCTTACATCATCCATCTAGCCAGAAAACGAATTAAAGCCGAAGAGTGGAGAGGCCTTAAAGTAAAATTAGGTGGGCTATGACTAAAAATAACCCTACCTTGGCAGGACTCTCATAATATTCTTGAGAGTGCTACATTCTAAAACTGTGAACGGAAAAGGTAGGGGTGGGTTTAGCACGTCACGCCCCCGTGACTCACTTGTAAAGCCAACTGAGAAAAAGCAGAGGGTTATCGCTTCTCTGTTCCAAGTCAAAACATTTGCATTCACGTTACCGAAGTACTGCTAGGACCCTTTAAAGGGGGATTGCCACCTAATGACATGCTGCAGCATCTATAGCCGCTGTCTAGTTCTGTCTAACCCTTTCGACAAGCGAAGGAACACACAAACAAATTTCTCGTTACACAACAAATAAGCCACGTGCCTCCTTAATAAGTGAGTGTAAAGTTGGTGAGTCCGAGTGCAACAGGGAGCAATCGGTAAAGTTAAGCCAAATGACATGAAGGGCGCTTTTTTCCAGCTATCGGCCGTTTTGAAACGCAGATTTTGAACTGCTAGATCGGCGCCATCCAGTGACAGTGATGTCGTTTATCTTGACTGCTTTGCTCCCTGGTGCACGTGGGCGCACCAAGTTTTCACTCGAGTGTAAAAAGAAATTTCTTTGCGCAATCCTTCGCTAATTGCTAAAATCGAGTGCTACATAGAAGTTGGTAGACGGGGCTAGATGCTGCACCCTGTCATTTTGTCATTCTGTCATTCTGTGTGTAGAGCAGTGACACGACGTAGTATTATTGTGTATTACTCTATGGTGGAGCCTTAATGGGTTAGCTGCAAGGGGCACTGCAGAGAGAAACAGAAGGGCGTCATACTGAAGCCGATGCTGTGAAGAGTGATTTCTTAGACCTAAAACGCGCGATTTTTGTTGTTGGAGAAAACAACGTTATTTTAAGCCTAAGAAATCCGCTCTACAAGTACTTTGTATTGAGTAGCCTAACAAAAATTGGCCACATGAAATTGCAGCGCTATATCCAATGTGGACTTTGTCACAATTTTCGTGTGAATATTTTAACTTTTATTAATACACGTAAAAAGTGTAAATAAATTTAAAGTAGTCAACCTCACGTACCCTCAACGCAATACAATTTCTCCTATTCCCCCCCCCCCCCCACCAAATTACCTGCTGAATTTATGGAAACATGTTGTTCGAAGATTTAAAAAAAGTAAAAGTCTGATGAACAAGAACAACTGGTACGGGTAACTGTAAAACAACGAAGCTTTCAATTTGTTTGTTTTTTTATAAGAAAACTAATATCAGCGTCCGACGAAAACCTATCTGGTCAGTGATTGCATCGTCGCACACAAGATTCTGGCTCATTTGCCGTATCTTAGTAGCAAACGTTACGAGACAATTTTTTTTTAATATAATGTACAATATAGTAAATATTCTTCAGTACACCATGCATTTAATATTTTAGTAGTGTCCTGTTGGTATGTCTGCCGTTCCAACTTCATACGTCAATTACAGATATTTTTTTATTCTACCATACAACACGTCGAATTACTAATGCAGTGTTAGTGCATCTTGTTAAATTTTAACCCTGCTATCTCGCTCGGCTGCTATCTCGGCCCTGCTATCTCGTCTCTTCTCGGTTATTTATTTATTTATATATTTATTTATTTAAATTAGTCGTAGCACCATAAGGCATTAGAACGACATCTAAAATAAAAGCAAACAACCCCAATAAAATTATGTATCAGAGTGGCTGCACCGTATAGGAGTGTGCTGAGCAACCAATCTTTGGTTGAACGCAATAAAGTTTTGATTTTGAACAATTTCACTTGTTAAATCATTCCAATCACGGACAGTTTTTGGAATAAAAAATTAGCTAAAACATTTGTTCTGCCCTGAAATATTCTAACCTTCTTAACGTGATTATGCCTCCCCATGTAGTCAGGAACGACAAGGTAGTCAGTAGGATTAGGTCAGTGGGGTAGGTAGTAGTATGTTCCTGTGGAAAATCTTGTGTAGCAGTCCAAGACACTGGTCCCTTCTGCGACATGCAACGGCTGCCATGCGAACATGCGAACAAAGGCGAACATGTAAAGGCTGCTTCTTAGGGCCCTTGCACACTAAGGGCCCCATCGCACTGGACAGCCAGGTCGTGCGGCCAGTAGTCGTCGCGGCCAAAAAACACGGCGACGTGCCGCGCGGCCACGTCCATTTTTCATTGATAATTTTCGGTCACGTGGTGAAAAATAAACACGGACCAAGTCTGGTCGCCCTGTGGTCGCCTGCACGCCACCCGGAACCCCAGTGGCCGCTGCGACTGACTCGCCGTGGGGCGCAAGTGCGCTTCGCTGCTACATATACCGTAAGCATTCTCGTTGGCCGCGGCAACCTGGTCGCGCGGCTTGGTCGTTTAGTGCCCGGAGAACCTAAGCGGCCAGGTCGCTGCGGCTATTGAGAATGCTTACGGTACATGTAGCGCCGCGTACTTGGCCGCCACGGCCAATCAGTCGCAGCGGCCACTGGGATCCCGGGCGGTGTGCAGGCGACCACAGAGCGACAATACTTGCTCCGCGTTTTTTTTTCATCACATGATCGAGAATAAACAAGCGAAAACGGACGTGGCTGCGGCACACGTCGCCGTGTTTTTTTGGCAGCGACGACCACTGGCTGCACGACCTGGCCGCCTATTGCGCGGGGGCCCTTAGTTAGGTGAAGTGGCGCAGCCATGAGGAATTTCTGGAGGAGCCAAACAAAGCCAGCCAGAGAGTCTGGGGAAGTGCTGTTAGCTCCCCCAGTGGGGTGCCGGGTGGAGCCTCGGAAACAGAAGCATCTTACGGGCATCTTTACCCTGCTTCTGGAGTGTGCGTTTTTCACATATTGTCGAGAAATTTATTTCAAGTTTGCAAAAATGCCTGACATTTTTTAAATGTTTAAGATAAATTTGTTCTCGGAGGAGGGGGGGGGGTGTCTTTTCCTCCACCTCCTTCGCTACGCTGCTGGTCTCGTGCAGTTATGGAATTTCTCTAATTTGCTGAAATTACTAATAAACACTGGAAAAGCATAAGCAGTACCGCAGCTGAGAATTCTGAGGCCCCCCTACACAGAAAATATTTAGAAATTTTCGGTGCGGTATCGGTACCACTTATTTATTGTAGGCTACATTACTACCATTTTTTATGAATACACAATGAAAATTTTTGCCCAGTCAGGCCATTTTTTAACATAGTAACTGCTGCTCCAAGTGGAGCACCGGCCTTCACGACTGGAGCACCAGCCAGCCTCGTGGAGCAGTGCAGCACCAGCCGTAGCAACCCCGTTCCTCAAAGATCAAACTCATTTTTCGTTAAAAAAAAAATCACTTCGATAAAAAATAAAATTATGACGACACGAATATGTGCAAGCTTTTGGTGCAAGTTGTTCGTCACCGGTTTTTTTTCCAGTTTTCCGAATGACTCCAACCCAATCTAGTTTAAACATTTGGAAATGAAAACATTAGGATGGCAATGGCACATGTCTGCAAATCATGTGTGCACTCATTTTTATTCCCATGGTACCATTACATGGTATACCCACTGCAATCACCGCCTCCTAAAGCAACGGAAATAAAAAAAAAATGTAAATTTCTGAGAACTTGAGTTCAAAACTGTAAATGTACTCCGAACCCCCCCCCCCCCCCCCCCTTCCGCCTGCCCTACGGCCGCAAAATCAAGCCCTTTTTTGCGATTTGGAGCACCACTTCATATTCCTTAAAAAATGCCCTGTACCCAGTATTTCGTTTTATTTAATTGGGAAAGAATACAGGACAGGTAAAATTTGGTTGGCTTTGTATTACTTTAAATTCGAGTCCCCCCCCCCGGGGAGAGAGGGGGGGTAAATCAAAGGACTAATGCTTAAATTGGATATTTGAATTACAAATTGCATGAAATCCAAAAAACAAAACAAAAAAAACCACCAGTAACCAGTTTCATCTTATAAGTACTCCACAAGTACATGGTTTAGTTTGCCGACCATCAATGTGTGACGTTTCGACAGAAATGAACAACCTCCGTTTTAGGTAGAAGTCGTCCAATGAAATTGGCTCAAAGTTGTTAATCATTGTTCAACAAAAACAGTTTCCTTATTTTGTTTTCTTTTATTCCTTATGTTGCTAGTTATGGTTCGTAGGAACTAAGAACACGAATTGGTTTTTTTTGTTTTTTTTTTTAAAGTTTTGCTGGCAAGCTCAAAGATGGAGCGACCAAATTAGAGTTCTTCTTTGGGCCAGCTCATGATGACATACGCTGCGATAACTCTTAAGAGGCCGGCATTGTGAAGTCCTGGGCAGGAACACACCTGAGCCCAGCGTGGGCACCAAAGGTAAAGGAAGACACGGACTAACCAGTGTGTATAGGCTACAGCTGAAAAGATGCTTTACTTCCTGTAGGCATCAGTATACATACAAGTGTAACAGGAAGTCATGTGATTGATAAATATATGCATTGATGGATAGAGCCTATTAGGTAGTTAAAGGATAATCTGGGTAGGGTTAACATAATGATTGGAAATTTAACGGCAGCCATTGTGGAGCACACAAGTGACGACTCCGCAGGCATAATTAATGAGAGTCAACCGCTTCGTGTTGTAGGGAAGAGAATGGGGTGGGGCTTTTTAATACGTACTACTAAAAAAAAACTTCTGGCAAGTGAATGACTGACTACATGTAGCTTGTGCGTCTAACCGTTCGGAAAATGGCAATTAATTAAAAACTGAAATTTGTCTCTGCAAACTCGGAAATCTGGGTTCTGGGGCCCCCATTTGAGCGCCCCCGCCTCGTGGGGGCTGCGGGGGCTACACCTACGGCCCTGACTGCGTAAGTTAACTGTCGTCTACAAAACCACGAAAAAGTGGTGGGGTTTGTAATTTCCTACTAAGATGTATTTGATCTACATTTTAAAATCCAACAAGAATTTAAATAAATACTAGAGGAGTCGCTCGATTCGCTCGCTCATTCCGCGTCGTCTCGCTACGCTCGAGGAGCTTATATGCTGCGACTCGTATGCTGCTGACAGACATTCCACATCTAAAAAGATCAAGCAAATGATCAGAATGCAGTGTGCGTTTTTCGTGAGGCTTCAGTACATAAACAAAAAAATCATGAGTTCCGGCTCATAGTGGGTAACAGTGGTTGAGACAGGTAAAGCGGCAGTTTAAGAACGGAGGACACAATCGTTACGCGTAGAAGCCATCATAACCAATGCTCCGATTACGCTCTTATTAAATGAAATAAAAGAGGGACATAGGTTCCAGTAATAAAAAGCCACTAAATAGGTCCAAACATTCAGACATGCGATACGACCACGGTCGATTTTTGTTTGGAGGGTGAAGGGCAACCCCCCCCCCCCCCCCAATCACACCCAAGAAAACATATCATTCTGAATAATGAACCTCAGTCGGAAATGTTTAGATTTATAAAAGAAAATGTAAATGAATAAAAAAAATTAATAATATTTTGGCACAGCTTCGGGTAAAAAAAATTTGCCCTTAAATACGTTGATCCCACTCTAGACCCCAAGGCAATCGGCCGACCCCCCCCCCCTCTTTCACCACCATCTTACCGGATGCCAGATGAAAAGTATAACTGTACGTACAGACTAACAAATCACCCCTGTTTGTGTGTAACTGTAGACAGAGTTGTGGGGACAGGAAGAAGTCTCTCGTTTGGTAGCTTTCTTTGTTGGGGGGGGGGGGTGAGGGGAAGTGGGGAGGGGGTGAGGGGGGTAAGGATGAGCAGTATTGTATATTTCATTCGTTGTTCAAACATAATGCGTGTTAGTTTTTAAGTTAAGTAAACAAGTGCGTGATTCAAGACGAGTTACATTAATGACCAGCCAATTTCTAATTTTCTTCTACAGCTAAATTATCTTAACAGACGAAAGACAAATCTCGCTATTGTTTATTTTTCTATCGAAAGTGATCGTAGAATGAATTTAGAATTCTGCCTTTATTCTGTTCAGGGCCGGATTAAGGGGATGCTTTGGGTGCTGAAGCATAGGGCAACAGACCGAAAAAGGCCCTCAAGGATGCCTCACGGTCACGGGAAAAATAAAATAAGGGACTGTTTTATATATTAAAAAAAATTTACTTTTACTGTTTTTACCAAAAAAAAATTATTGTTACAAAAAAAGGAAATTTTTTATTGTGGGACTGGAGGGAGGGGAGGAGGGCAGGCTCGGACTAGCCATAGTGCCATGGCACAGGCGCCCTTTGGTTGCCACATTTCTGGGTAGTTTTTTTCCTCCACCGAAAAAAAATGAGTACCCTATTTGGATTGTTCGGCTGGTGACTATTCCTTTCAGATACAAATCGCAACCTTCCCCACACACTTCTTTCTCTGACTCTCTATCCCCCTTTCTTCCCCTACCCCCCCCCCTCCCACATTCCACTCAACAAAATGGTTCAAAAAAAATTGTGAAAATCAACGAAATGGCGATCATTAAAATATAGAAGACGCTTTAAAAATGGACACCGTATCCGGAAATAACAGCCGAATATTAAAACAAGCAAAGCTTCCAGGACTTGGCCTTGGACTTTGCATGGGGATTTTATAGCACTTCCCCCAGACCACCTATCTATAGTTGGAGTTCAGGACTACATCACTTATCAGATGAATAAGTAAGTTTATATGGTAAGACCTGATGTCACCCCTGTCATCCCTCCATATGGCATAGGCGCCTTTTCCTCGCCAGTCCGACTTTGGAAGAGGCCACAATAAAATTCTTAAGCACCAGGCCTCTACGAGGCTTAATCCGGCTCTGATTACGTAGCGGTGCCTTCCAAATCATCGGGGCCCCTCCGAAGTACAGCTACGCTCCTAGTACACTATTCCGAAGCAGACTCACATGTTTGTCGAATTGATGCTACACAACTGTTACACTAAATAATCGATTATACACGAATTACCTGATTAGCAGGAGCCGCTATTTGTTCGACGTAGCTACCCGAATTGTTAATATGCGTTGAATACTGGGGCAGTTGGCGAAGCGCAAAGTAGCCGCCATTTTTGTTTTATTGGTTCGCCCAAAGAAGAACGACAGATATGCTCCATTTTCCATGCGGTATTGTCAAAACCTGAAACTAACTAGCTTAATTCCAGTTCAACTTCTTTTCCATACGGACGCATAATTGGCAAAAATTCTTGATCAAGTAATAGAACCTTTCATATGCAAACGATTTCATCACAAACTGTTCACTATCAAAGCCGTCACGTGTTCTCATCGAAAATCATTGTTAATCGACTTGACCTTCTGAGACTTCCGGTCTAGCATTAATAAGTGATGCGACTGACCCTTTCGAATAAACGACTCGAGTGGGACGTGACGTCACTAGACAATAGTCCTAAAGTGACGTCGCAGTGACGTCACGACGCGAGTCCTTTTTCTCTTCCAGCAGTATCTCAATAACAGCTTTATGTATGCATAAGCAGATAAAAATCATGGCACGCATCAGTGATAAGATTAAGTGAACAATTCGGGTCCTTGGCCCATGGTCTAAACTGTAAGCATAACACATTTTAATAATTGTTGTAAGCTGATGTAAACTGTACGCTACCTGAATGAATTACAAAGTTTCATTGTCCGTATTTTCGGCAGTAAGTTACCGGCAATTTTGTTTTGTGAAGACTTTAGAGAAAATCGAGCACGGAATACCTCTAACAATTGCGGTGTGCAATGAGAACTGTGGAGGTCATACACGCTGGATGTCTTTTGCCTGGTGGTTGTCATGCTATTCGCTCGAGTTACATACGCTCATAGCACCTAATCCTCCTGTTCTATTGTCTTAGTTTTACACTAAAACTGACGTCGTATACTAATGCCATCTAGGTGCTTTGATGTACACTACTTAAACCATGCGCAATGGCTGTTTGTCATGACGTCACCATGAGTTAGCCAATGACGAACGAGAACAACGGCTATTTGGCCGTCTGATTGGACTAGCCCAGTCACGTGATATGCACGTCACAGCAAACAACCATGGCGTGTGGTATAATAAAGTTAAAGTTACTAGCAATCATAAGCTAGCACGTGCATTTGCGTTTGAAATAAATAACCTTGTAAGTGCAAGTAATTTTAAACTCAAGTTTAATTTTTTTTTCTTAATAATACTTTTTTCGTGGGGAGAAAATGTCCGAGGGAAAAGCATACAGGAAAAAGGTGTCCGTGGGTAAATGTCTGGGGAGAAAATGTCTGGGGGAAAGTGTCCGGGGGGAGGGGGGTTGTGTCTGCTCTAAGTGGGGATATATCCTCTGTTGTTTTTGTGGAGGGGGATGGGGGGAGAGATGTCTCCGGAGGGAAAAGTACGGGGGGAAATGTCCGCGAATCAATTTCAGCATGTTAAGAAAAGAAAATCCCCATGCTGTATAAATCGTGAGTTCAGGGTCCAGCATTGAAGATAAACTTCAACATTTTTCTCCTGCTGTATATGGAGAAAAAGAACCCTCAACATCATTGTTTTCGTGTTACTAGGTGTAGCTAGCTAATGTCAATAAGTTGCCTAAACAAAATCGGCTTCGCCATTTTGGAAAAATAACATTAGTGTTCGTAACCCCATGGAATTCACAGTGTGAAGGCATACAAATTAAAAACAGATTTGAGTTCATTCGCGGGTCGTCCATTTGTTTTCCGTCTACCGAATCCCTTTTATGCAACTCCTGGATATCTACAATCTGATAATAAGACTAAAACAGAGTATTTTCTAGCGCCACATTTTAAAACGGAAATGTACCACTTGATTAACCAACAGTAGGTACCTTTAAGTGTCTCGTTTGAAGATCTCAATAAAAACGGAAGGATATGCAATGCGTGAGGGAGCGAAACAAGCGAAATCCTTTGCTTATCTACACTAAACAAAGAATGTAAAAAAAACAATTAGTCCAGTAAAATTAGGTAAAAAACGCGCCAATAAAGGAATTAATTAGCAACAATCCACAAATTTGTGGGATGGTCTCGGGTGGCATGCTAAACAATATACTACAAGTCCCCTGAAATCCGACCAGTGCGTTGTCCGCCATCTTGGAAACATGACGTCCGAAAATTGTTTTTTCAATATATCTCGGTAACGGTTGCTCGGGCATGAATATATGTTCTCGCCAAAAATGTACAACATTCAATTTTCTACAAAAAATGTTTTATTCATTTTTTTCGTAGATTCAATAATTCAACCAATAATTGGTGTAGAAGAATGTTGAGCTAATGCTGCTATCTTGGAAACATGCGCTGGAAATCTGTTTTTTCCAATATATGGAAACGGCTGCATATAATAATGTTGAATCCGAAATTGTAGTGCATGGATTGTCTGCAAAAAAGGTTCTTTTCGGTTTTTTTTAAATGAGTCAATGGTTCAGCGAATAAACGGTGCCAAAGAAGCCAGGCATGTGGCACCCAAATTGTACATTACACTTCATATAGTTGGGCAGCTTGAGGCGCAAAATTGATGGAATTTTTCAATTTCTGTCAAAAAACATGAATACATATGAAGAGTAACTGGAAAAAAATAGCTGTTATAAAAAGTTCAAAAAACCCTTGGGGGAGGTGGAGGGGGTGATTTATCCCTCCAAAAACGGTAGTTATAGTGATTTTCGTGTTCAAAGTATTCTTGCGAGTCCTGTAATAACCCGAAATAGATACGCTTCGGATTTTCTGAAAGGGGGGGACCTATTCTTTCCATCAATCCTACCCGAGATTGTTTAACTTAGATAGGGACCATCCTACGCCACTTTAAAGAAGAAGAGATAATGGCGTAGCGGCGAAAGCTTATGGTCATTTTAGAATTATTCAAAGTGCCCTTGCAAGCCCTTTTCTGAAAGGTCGGGAGCTATTCTTTCATCAATCCTAACTGAAATTGTTTAGGTTACATAGGGAACGTCCTATGTCTATTTTAAGGTGTTGCTGTACTTGATGTAGCCGGTTATGTTGAATTTCAGAGTGCCATTGTTATGCTCATATCTAGGCACACGCTAGTATGTCGCGCCAAGTTAGGCAACAATCATCACAACTAACATCACATCAATTGAATTGTCGAGGTTGTAAACCATTGTAGCGCGGCGCCATAGCGTCATGGCTTATATCTTGAAGCATAGTTGAGCACATTTCAGGTACTTGGGGAACAATTAATAATGCGGTACAAAAGCTTAAATTGTGTTGAAATCAAGAGCATAGACCCATCTGACAAAAATTAACTCGTGTAGAAATGCCAGCTAAGCTGCTTTCAATGCAAAATCTGACCCTCAATAACATTGAAAATGTGTAACTAGCTAGCTAGCTAGCTAATTCTAGTCCCCTCATCCCCATGTTAATTTCTATAGGGTGATTATTCATAGATACCGAGATAACGGGAAGGCTTCCAGCTATGAAGTTGGACGAATGGCTGCAGTATGATACAAACTGCGTACCTTTCATGGTTTGGAGCCTAGGGGTGTAACGAGGATAGCGTGGGGTGGCGCGTAAGTACGAAAATATTGTTATAACCATTTTTAGTATTGTCGGTATCGTCTGTCATTGAACAGCCAAAGGTTGAACAATGACAACGTGTATACTGACGTGCGTGCCTAGACACACACTAGTGTAGCACGATAAATCTAAACAACGTTGCCAAAGAAATTGTATTCACGTCCAATTCACGAAAAATAAACCAACTCTAAAAACAGCAAATATAAACAAAGCCAAAAACTGGTGAAGAGGCCACCAAGTTAAGAGTGGTTCGGCCCTTCCAAGGAGTGATATCAACACACCATCTTGGAAACAAATTACAACAAAATCAAAACCAAACCAAAAACCTATAAAGAGAGGTTTCTACAAGTTGAGAATGTTCGGCCTATAGGCAAAAGGTAGTAGCAAATTGTTGAAAACCAATTTCTTGTTGACGTGCCACTTTATTACACATCTGCACGGTAGTGGAGTTGAGTCTAATACACAATTTTAAAAAAAGGACTGGTTATCATATCAAAAACCAAAACTGGTAAAAGGAGCCGCCAAGTTCCGAATGGTTCGGCTCTTCAAAGGAGTGATATCAACACACCAAAACATTCGCCAACTTAATCGCACCGAATAATACTTTGGACGTTAAATGAAAAAATGAACATTGCTATAACAAGTGGCAATGTTCTAGTTTTAATTTAACCTACGAACTATTATGCGGTGCGATTAACTTGGCTTTTGCCAGTTTTGATTTTTGATGTGATTTATATATAAGCTATACAATTTCGGTTAGGATTGATGGAAAGAATAGATCCCCACCCTTCTGAAAATCCTGAGCATGTCCATTTCTGGGTATTAGAGGGCTCGGTACAGCACTTTGAATTCGAAAATCACCATACGCTTTCGCTGCTACATCATTACCTCTTCACCTTTAAATTGGCATAGGACGGACCCTATCTAAGATAAATAAGCTCGGATAGTTTGATGGAAACAAGAGATCCCCCACCTTTCAGAAAATCCTAAGCATATCCATTTCTGGCTATTGGAGGGCTCGCAAGAATACTTTGAATACGAAAATCACTATAACGCCTGTTTTTTGGTAGTATATATCACCCCCCTCTACCTCTCCCCCAGGGGGTTATTTCAACTTGCTATTACATGCCTATATTTAATTTCACCAGTTACTCGTCGTATGCATTCATGCTTTTCACAGAAAGGGAAAAATTCTATCAATTTTGGGCCCTAAGCCACCCAACTATATGAAGTGTAATGTACATTGGGTGCATTGGGGGGGGGGGGGCTACACGCATGGCCTCTTTGGCAGTGTTTATTCGCTGAATCATTGACTTGGTTTAAGAAAAAAAAAAGAATAAAACCTTTTTTGCAGATAATTTCGTGCCCTACAATTTCGAATTAAACTTCATCTGCAGCCGTTTCCGTGATATATTGAAAAAAACTATTTCCGGCGCGTGTTTCCAAGATAGCGGCATTAGTTCAACATTCCTCTACAACGTTTATTGGCTGAATCATTGAATCTACGAAAAAAATGAATAGAACATCTTTTGTAGAAAATTGAATGTTGTACATTTTTGGTGAGAACCCATTTTCATGCTCGAGCAACCGTTACCGAGATATATTGAAAAAACCGTTTTCGGACGCCATGTTTCCAAGATGGCGGACAGCGCACTGGTCCGATTTCAGGGGACTTTTAGTATGTTGTTTAGCATGCCACCCGAGACCCTCCCACAAATTTATAGCTTGTTGCTAATTAATTCCTTTTTCAACCCTATTTTGACTGGCCTATGGTGTACCAAAACTAGCGCTGATCAGAAAACAAAAACTAACTAGTTTGCTGTTTAAAGTAAGGTTTAACTGAATCGAAGAGAAAACACGAAAGGAACACACATAAGCTTTCCTTAAAGTTTCGGAAACCACAATGGTGCTCCTATAGTGTTTAGTCCTCATGAAACCTTATTGTTGTGTTCCACCATTACACACTTAAATAAAATTAACACCATTGCAACTGCCCAAAAAGCACTGGTCATTAAGATGTGGGAAGAAATGTGTTTTTTTTCTTTTAAAATTTTATTCGTTAGTTTTTATGTTTGGTTGAGCTCAGGTTATCGAGTAATGAATTTTTGGTATTGGTAAAAGTGAAAGTCACTTTTCCGTTCATCATCCTATTGATGATACAAGACAATTATTTTTTCCCCCCATTTTTCAGGGATACCGTTTAGTCAAGTAGCTATATAGTATATGCAACACGGCACAGTAAAAAAAAAAAACATTTTAATACTGCAGCAAGATTTCACGTGGACTAAACATTGCACTTCGGTTCAGTTATACCTTACCTTATACATAAATACCTTATAAATCCGTTTAATGTTTGAATGTAGTCAAACGTATAAGTGCGTGTCTAACATTATTTGGAAAATTCTGCAAATACTTTACTTATTAGAAAAGTACTTATAGAGTACTTATAAAGTACTTATATAAAGTATATAAAAGTATATATATAAGTACTTATATAAAGTACTTATTGAGTCTAAATGGCCACAAGCCATACACTCTTCACTATACCTAAAATTAAAACTTAAAACTGAACTACCCTAAGCATCCTACACCCAGTACAGCACCGAAACCAACACCCAACATTACACGGTCCCGAAGAGCCTGGGAGATCCTGAAAATAATCCCCAATATTCAACAGTCACCTAGTCGAAATTCTTTTAACTGGATTTATATGAAGGGATTGACTAATACTGGGCAAAAATTTTATCGAACTTTGGACTGATGTAAATGACAAATGTTTGCCCTGGCTGTTCCAAATCACAAATCACTGATCATGGTAAGTTGAAGTATTACAAGCCGAGCCGGATTTTGTGTGTTTGTTTGTCGGCTTGTGCATTTGGTAGTGTATGTGATTATATTTTAAGACACGACAGCGTTCGTAATTTTCTTCCAATTTTGTAGAAATTTCATTACAAGGGTGTCGGATGCATGAAATTCATGAGCTTGTAGATGAAATTCTTACGTCGTCTATTTAGGCAATATTAGGGATAACGTTAATATAACTGGTTAAGTTATTTTTAGTAGCACCTATAATAGAGTACGATCTATAAGGCTAGTGGTCCCAAGCACTACATGAAAACGCAAAGCTTGCAGTGTTCGTTTCGGTGTTAACGTAAGTATACACAGCATCTTTCGCTCGACCGAATAACAGTAATGTACAGAACTCAATTACATGTCTAGTTATTAACACTGGTGATAGCCAGGGTTAGTAAGGGTCGACCTAGGATCTCTGTGTTAAATTTTCAACTTTGAGAGCTTATAACTCCGTCAAAAGTAAACATTTTAAAACCAAATTTGGAATCTAGCCTTGACTAGTCAAGGCCTGTCTGCAGTCCAAAAATTATGAAATTCGGGCGAGCCAAACCAGAGATACAGAGAGGGGCCAAATAGACAACTTCTCGTTCTTGGTCTTGGTCTTGTTCTGGGGATGTACCTTTCGTCTGTCCTCTCTACAGGTCAAACCATTTGTCCTATGAAGCCGGTTCTTAGCTCATTTTACAGGTATTGCTCTGTAAATGTGCCCTTTCCATAAGGCATTTTCTAGTTGGTCAAGTGGTTCAGGGGTTATGGAGCTCTAAACGACAAGATTGATTGTTTTACATTGTTTTAAACATTGTTATTATGCAACAATGCTAATTAGCAAACGCCAGCTGCAAGACTGAAGATTAAAGGATTTGTTTCTATTGTTAACACTGGCGATAGCCAGTGTTAGTATGAGTCAGCCTTGGGTGTCTGTGTTAAACTCTCAGTTTTACAGTTTAGCTGCAATTGTAAAAGTAACACGAATTAATAAACAAAAACGGGGCGTTAAATGTTTAGAGTAAGGGTCTAAAAGTCAAAACCTAGAAGGAACACGGACAAGGTTTGACAGTAAGGGTCTAGGTGTAAAATTTTGTAAGAGGCTGGTAAGCATTAGACCCTTACTACCCGGTGGTCAGAAATAAAAACATTTTCACGAAAAACTGGAAATCCTCCCATGTGATGATCCAGTGGTAGTATGATATAGGTTTACTGCTTTACTGTATGTTGAAAATTATTTTTCGATTTAGTAACATTGCAGGGTATTCGCTGCAGAGAGCATTACTGGTTATCCTCTGCCGTAAATCTACGAAATATAATAAAAAAAATCTAAAGCATCAAAAGACACAAAATGCCAAACTTCACAAGAAAATTATGTTCTTAAAGTTCCATAACAATATTCTAAGAACAAAGAAAACCTGCTACAAACGTTCATACACACTTTCTGTCCGAATAGAGTAGAACTATAAGCTAACCACCGAGTAGTAAGGGTCTAATGCTTACCAGCCTCTTACAAAATTTTACACCTAGACCCTGACTGTCAAAGCTTGTCCGTGTTCCTTCTAGGTTTTAACTTTTAGACCCTTACTCTAAACATTTAACGTTCCGTTTTTGTTTATTAATTATTAGTAAAGCCTTGTGGATGTTCTTGCTGTGACGGATCGAAAAATTGTGCACGTATTCCGCTTGAAGGGTGCGTCCCTTTAAACGTGGTCCATTTCAAGGATGCCAATTTTCGCAAATTTAAATCATTTCAAATTCTTCCTTATTTGGTAACTGAATCTAGACACAAGCTAGTGTGTTGCGCCAAGTTAGGCAACAAACATCACAACAAATATCACATCAATTCAATTGTAGAGGTTGTAAACTATTGTAGCGCAACGTCATAGCGTCAGTGTCTTATATCCTGAAGCAGAGTTTGGCACATTTCAGGTACTTAGATAAAAATAATAATGCGGTACAAAAGCTTAAATTGTGTTGAAATCGAGAGCAATGACGCTCAAATCTCTGACCCTCAATAACGTTGCAAATGTGTTACTACTAGCTAGCTAGCTAATTCGCTCATCCCCATTTTAAATCCCATAGGGTTATTACTCATCGATACCGAGATAACTTGAAGCCTTACAGCTGTGAAATTGAACGAATGGGTGCAGTACAAAACGAACAGCGTACCTTTTATGGTTTGGAGCCTGGGGGTGTAACGAGGATACGGTTGGAGGGCGCCTAAGTGCAAAAATATTGTTATAACCATTGTTAGTATTGTCGGCATCGTCTCTCATTGGACGGCCAAAGTTCGGATAATGACAATGCGTATACAGACGTGCGTGCCTAAACACACACTAGTGTATCACGATAAATGTAAATAACGTTGCCAAAGAAATTGTATTCACGTCAAATTCACGAAAAATAAACAAACTTTAAAAACAAAGCAAAATAAACAAAGCCAACAACTAGTAAAGAGGCCACCAAGTTGAGGGTGATTCGGCCCTTCAAAGGGATCATATCAGCACACCTAAACTGACTAAATAAAACAAAATTAAAACCAACCCAAAAATCTATTAAGAGGTGACTAAGTTGAGAATGGTTCAGCCTATAGGCAAAAGGTAGTAGCAAAGTGTTGAAAACCAATTTCTTGTTGACGTGGTACTTTATTACACATCTGCACGGTAGTGAATTGAGTCTAATACACAATTTAAAAAAAAGGTGTGATATCATATCAAAAACTAAAACTGGTGAAGAGAACGCCAAGTTACGAATGGTTCGGCGCTTCAAAGGAGTGATATCAACACCAAAACTTTCGCCAATTTAATCGCACCGAATAATACTTTGGACATTAAATGAAAACTTGAACATTGCTACCGAAAGTTCATTTAACTGTTAAGCGGTGCGATTAACTTGGCAAATGTTTTGGTGTGTTGATATCACTCCTTTTAAGGGCCGAACCATTCGTAACTTGGCGTTTTTTTCACCTATTTTGGTTTTTGATATGATTACTTTATCGGGTAGTTGATGGCAGGTTTTTCAGACTTAAAGAAAATCACGTCTGGCTTTGAATTTAACCGTCAAAGAATTTAGCTGCTAACTGCTTTTAAACAGCTGTCGAAACAAAGGCTTGGAACGTTGAGAATGCAGTAGATTGCTAGCATTGCAGAACGTCGCGAGTTCTTAGCCAAATAACAACCATTAAGTAAATAAATAGAGATGCCAACCTATTTCGGTTACACATTTTGCTTTCCGCCATTCCTTCAATAAGCTTGAAGTTCATACTATGCCTATAGGGCAGTGACACTACAATAGTATTATTGTATATAACTCTATGGTGGAGCCAGTTACTGGGTTAGCTGCAAGGTGCACTGGTGGGGGAAAAGAAGACCGTCTTACTGAAGCCAATGCTATTAGACTGGATTTATTTGGCCTAAAACGCGCGATTTTTGTCGATTTGTTGGCAGTTGCTGACATTTTTAAGCAAGTGGAATCTTTATTTTCCAATTACAACCTAAGCAGCATAAGGGATTGGAGGAAACAACGGAGAAAACAACGGTTTTTTAAGCTAACGAAATCCACTCTCAAAGCACTTACTTGACTAGAAGTGCCGTTGTTTAACCCACCATTTCAATCTAGCGCCCCTTGCAAGTATCTCTCTTGTAGCAATATGACGTGATTGACGCTGCTCTATACTTAGACATATTGCAGAATGCCGAAACAATGCCCTTCAGAATTTGGTATTTTTGAACCCAGAGTTGGATGTAAGGGCAACCACACATTGCAGCATTGCCCCCCACCCCCTTTTTTCGAATGCCCTTCCAGTAAATGAAATTACATAGGAAAAAAATTCAAATAAGGCTATGTGAGTACTGCAATGCTGTTTCCAGACAAGAAATTAAAAGCACCAATGATAGCCAAGTCATTAAAAAGCCTTGACAGTGCACTCATATGCCATAAAAACTCGATACACGGCGACTGCTTTAGAAGTCCTTTAAACGTCTATAATCCAGAATGTCCAAAACGTTAGGTCCAAAAGCGACCGTCAATACAGGTCCAGTGGGCCTGACCAGTACACGGATCTGTAGGTCCACAACAGGTCCAGCTGACAGTTTTGGACCCGATCTGGACCTGTTTGGGTCACGAGTTTAAAGTGTGGCCCATTTTCTTCTGTAGCCACCATTTTGTTGCCCCGAATAAGTAAACAACATATAGTCACGGCACTAACGATACATTTTCCAAGCAAGTACGCACCAGTAAGGAGTCAAAAGTACGTACTTGTTTGCTTGTATACAGTAATCTACGACTCATTTCCACGTTTTGGAGATTTGTTTCGGAGGTTTTTATTATTTTCTTAATGAGCTATTAAACTTTGTGCTGAAATAAGCAGCCTATAAGGTTTTAAATAATTAATTGAAACTGATTACATTACGGGGTTATTTTTATAATTCGTGTTTTAAATTTTTTTAAATTATAGGTCCATCACTACCTTCGTTACCAATTTAAGCATTTATTAACTACGTAACTTATATTTCTTCCATATTTAATTTCCCACGTCATAAATGACTTAAGACGAGCGGACCAAGATTGGATGGGAGCCGATTATTTCACAGACAATCACTTCACAAACATTCATTTCACAGACACGATAATTTTACAGACACTCATTTCACAGACACGAACATTTCACAGACATTTTTTAAAACCTTTATTTTTAATTTCCCCTTTTTTTTAACTTTGTAATATTCTTTATTGAATAAAAGAATTGTTCATGGTATTTATGGATCTTCGGGAGTTAGGGACTGGTCTTTATGTTTCAAATACTGGGAGAAGTGGGTAAGAGGGGGGGGGGGGTAGAGAAATGAATATTTCATGACCTCCGTGGAGGAGGGACAAAGGTGATAGTTACGAGTTGTGTTTATCTACAGTCAAAAAGCTATTATCGTTCAGTTTCAGAATGCTCACCATGAACATATTAGCTGTGTTTGGCTATGTTATTAGTTGTGCTTGAATACATTGTGATTTTTTTTTATTTTGTTAGAGGATTTTAGCACTATCCAAGGAAAACCACGTGGAGGTTTGCCTGTAACGATTATCCAATATTTGTCAGATACTGCAGTATGCTGAAGTATACGGTAATTCTATAAATGTTAAAGCTTAAAAAATGTAAAAACTGCAAAATCTACAAATGTACATAAACTAGGTTTAAAAAATTGCTGCTTGTAGACTGTAGGCAAGCACAACCCCTATGACTCCCCTCTTAGGGACCGGTCATTATTTATCGCCGGGGGGGGGGCGAGGAAATTTAGGGTCATGACACCTTTAGACCCTCTCGAGTGGGGGTCATACATTTCTCAGGTCCCGTCATGGGGTAGCGGGTCGAAAACGTGCTGACCAATGGAAGAAAAAGTCATTTTTTGACTTAAAAAATGGCACTTTCAGCGGTCAAAATTTCTATTTCTCAGCTTCTGCCCCCCCCCCCCCGAACCCCCATGATGTGAGTGTTTACAAGGTTTTGAAGCTATTACTGCCATTACTGCAGGTATAGTTTTTATAAAGGACTTTGTAGAAAAACTTGGCACCTGGTTTCTTGGCTTCTTCTGTCTTTCAGGTGCTAAATATGTTATGGATGCGGTTATACAACCAAACAGTGTGTTCATCATACTTATTCTATGAATGTCGACAAGAGATGGGTGTAAGGAACATTTTATAGAACATTTTTAACCCAACATGTCTTTTTGTTAAAAATTAGACACTTTTCCTTACAACTAATGGTAACTGTCGGTGTGGAGAGGTACTTACTTAATTTGGCTATAGCACTAATCTTGGCAACAAGAATCATCTGCAGACAGTCTCATTAGGTATACGAAAAGCGCATTTTATTTTGGTGGGTTACATTATTTTGGAACTTGAGTGGGGTGGGTCAAGATTATTTTCACGGTCTCGAAGGGGAGGGTTATTGAAAATTTGGTGGTCGAATTTTCATTTCCTCCAGCCCCCCCGATCATAAATAATGACCAGTCCCTTAAGCGGTCGACCCATTCTTCACCAATCTTCTTCCACCTCAGTGAATCATAACGAACAATACTTTGCGTCAAAAAAATTACAGTTAAAAAAAGGGAATTAAAAAAAGATTTTGAAAATGTCTGTGAAATACGTGTCTGTGAGATGAACGTCTGTGAAATGAGTGTTGTGAAGTGATTTCTGTAAAATGAACAAGGAGGTTTTTTCCGGCTTCAAATTTAAGCGTTGTATTTTGAACGTCCATCAGACATTTTCTGGACGTTTGAAATTGAATCTGATCATAATTGGACGTATTGGACCACTAATGGGCCTCGAATAAATAATAATCTTTCGATATTAGCACCGTCGTCTGCTTTTTCTCCTTCCAAGGACTCTGAAGATCTACGGAACCCACAAATTTTATTTTGTTTATTTTTTTTATTTCTGAATATTTTACGAAATGCCTGTCATTGCTTATAGGAACTTAGTTGTTTTAATTATTTCGCGTTAGTTGTGAACACTAACTTGAAATAATTAGTACAGGTAAGCTTCTATAAGCAATGATGGACATTTCGAAAATATTCAGAAATAGTAAAAAAAAAAATTAGATAACGACAGAAATGAACGCTTTAAACGCTTTTAAACGCTCCGTTTAAATTCTCAAAGTCGTCCGCGAGCGTCGTTAATTTTGCTTAGGCTAGGGTCAGTTTTGTATCTCCGTTACTCTTTAATCTCTAGTTTAGAGCTTTGGTTTAGCGAACAACCACACGAAACGAAACTAACGTTTTTGAAATCGAAACTTCCAGATGTTCCTGCTCAACGAAGCAGAATTAACAGCATCACTGCTGCCATCTATGGACTGACATCAAAAACATTTTTAGTCTCTCGAGGCGGACGGTTTAAAAACAAAATTGCAACGTCATCTGACCTGTGGCAACTAATTATCCACCATATATGCAACAGGGAGCAACACGTGCGGCATAACCTAGCATGAACATTAAATCGTATAGTATGTCTATAGTCCGCAGTAACGCTATTATTGTGGAAATTTGAACGACGCGGGTGCGGTCATTACTGAGGCAAGAAAGGTTGGCGGGCTGGTAACGGGTTGTATGAAAAAGTAAGATAAAACGGCGGGATTACTTTCTTGAGTAAACTAATTCACCTGACTTCGTTTTATTAACGACTTACGTTAGATTTAGAACATTACCAGACTTTAAATGAAAAAACTTAACCGCAGTATATAAAAGGAAGAAAAATCCTTTTTCATCGGGCTTGGGCCCCCCACCGCCTCTGTATGTTTTTTCTCTTCGTTTCTCACTTCTCCCCTCCTCCGCCGCACTGACCGACAGTTGGCTATTTGACCGTGGTGATGTGACGAAGGAATGAATTCTAGGGCTGCCAGAATAAAGGGTTTTTTTTTTTACAACTGATTTTATTTTTGTCTTTTCTGAAGCGTCAGTGGTACGCCTTATCTTATTTAACCCCCAGCCGGGGCGTATAGAGCAGTGATATGACGTAGTATTATTGTATATAATTCTATGCTAGTCTTAATGGGTTAGCTGCAAGGGGCACTGCAGAGAAAAACAGAAGGGCATCATACTGAAGCCGATGCTGTGAAGAGTGATTTCTTAGACCTAAAACGCGCGATTTTTGTTGTTGGAAAAAACGTAATTTTAAGCCTAAGAAATCCGTTGTTTTTCCCTCCATTTTTATGTAGTGCACCTTGTAGTTATAATATAATATATATATAAAATATAACATAATATAATATAACATAATATAATATAATATAATATATATAATATTATGCCCTCCAAAACCCATACTGGTGCCAATATGGCGGCAAATGTTACTGCTCTATTAGGCTAGTCAATCAGTGAAAAATAAAAACGATGAAACCCGGAACTAATTGTAATAGAAGTAAACTTTGCTGTTCTGACTCAAAGACCTACTGAAGATCACACTAAAAGTCTAGAAAAATCTAAGGCTCATATTCTGAACGCTGACTAAAACTCGTACTTGACTTGAAATGACGTCACACCTATTAAGTGCCATTTACCACCCGATTTCTTCCAAATGTGTGAAGGAAGTTCTGGTGGTGAATGGCACTAAATAGGTGTGACGTCATTTCAAGTCAAATGACGTCACACCTATTAAGTGCCATTTACCACCTGATTTCTTTCAAATGTATCCAAACGAAGTTCTGGTGGTGAATGGCACTAAATAGGTGTGACGTCATTTCAAGTCAAGTACGAGTTTTAGTCAGTGTTCAGAATACGGACCTAAGTGGCGGAGAGGTCTAAAATGGCCGCTATCGTTCTTGGAAAAATGGCAGCCATCGTCTGAAAAAATGGCTTCTGGTTGTTGTTTTTCGCACATATCTCGTTGCTTATCCCTCCAACGGCAAATAAAGTAGTACGTGTTCTATTTACTTTTTCTCTTGGAACAGTGTGATTGATGGGTGGATTGATGAGTTTGATTGATGGGTGAAACAATATTACTTTTCTATTACTTCTATTGTTTCAATTTCTATGCTGAAATTGATAGTTTGGCCGTATCAAGGACCGCGGTAGTGGTCCTTATGTAAGCCTCAGCATGAACTTCCATGTTAAACGCCAACTTTGAAGTCCTATAGTTTCGCCCAGAATTGACGTAGACCAACGAAATTCGGTATTTGGGGTCGTGTCGTAACTATTTAACCGCATTACAAATTTTAATAACAATCGAACCATTCGGCGTCGACAGCATAGCCATTTGTTGTTCTTGTTGTTGTTGGGACTCTTTGCCCTCACGTGGAGAGCGAATCACTGAACCGATTTTAAGATCTATAGCTTAAAACGTAGGTATGGACAAGGCCATGAATTTAGTTATACATAAATTTAGTAAAGACACCTGTTTTGTTAGCTTTCGTACATTGTGATGATAACATGGTTCCCACACTGATGTGACTTTCTTCTAAGCTTTCCTCCACCTGTCTGACATTGCTTGTTTTTACTTTGTAGTCCGTTATACAGTAGGTATGCTGTGTAATGCAAAGTGGGGAGACACCACCAGCTTCGCTCCTACTCGACCAAAAAAGCATCAGTGGTTGTGCGCAAAGTGCTAAAACTTAAAGGCAAAAATGCCAGCTAGTGGCAATGTAGAGGAAAAGATGAACAAAACTTATCTGAGTATCTGATGAAGCGAATCGGACAGTTCCAATCTATAAAGTGTGCGTCAAAAATTTGCAAAACTTGCTATTTTGTGTTGATCTTTGAACAAGTGCATAATTATTCAACCTTTTAACACTCCACATTTCCTTTCTTGTGGCGTCGATGGAATCAGTTAATGCTGCCATTTTCCTAACCCACCATGGAACAACTAATGCTCGTCCTAAAGCGTTCAGCATGGGTTCTTTCAGGTGTTAGGGCACGTTTATGCAACGATAACGACTCGCCTTTGCATTCTCGCAGCTAGAAGCTAGAATCACCCGAAATTCCAACATGGCGGCGGTTTTATGTCTGCCGCCTCGCAACGTAAACAGCCAACAACGTGAGTTCTGAAGCGTCTGGAAAATTATTTCATCATGAGGAATTCTTTATATTATTGTAACGGATTATAAGATTGCAAGTATATATTCAAACGATGTCGGATTTAGTTAATCCAGGTAGCGTTGTTACCATGGCAACGACACCTTTGCCACCGCGACTGAATTCTAGCTGCTAGAATGCAAAGGCGAGTCGTTGCTTAAATGCGCCCTCATTCTCCCGCGTCAAAATGGCGACGGACAACAATCAGAAAGCCATATTCAGGGAGTGTGGGTTTCTGTGATTAGGCGATTTTCGCACAAAAACTGAAAGTCTCGCAGATTTCCACAACTTTTGCAGAATGACACAGATTTTGACAATAATCAGCACCCTCGTTAAAGTGTTTCCGTTCGTCTTCTTTTCTCACTTTTCCCCACAGCTTGCACGACAAAAACATGTAAAAAGTGCCTAACCATTACGTTTAAAGGCGGGTGTTGCCACCAAACGAAAACTTGGCGGCACCTAGCGTCATCGAGCGCTATCTGGTTCTGTCTATAGTTTGGTCCACATTATGCTTTCAGAAAACTGACTGGTTGACGACTCGTTTCCTTGCACTAAAAGTGCAAAAACATGTGGATATCACACTTGGAGACGATGTTTACGGATTTTTTGCACTCGTAATTTGCAAAGTCAGTTTTCTGAAAACAAAGTATAGCGCTTGCTCCCGGCCTGCCTTATAACATTCCACCTGCCTTATAACATTCCGCCTGCCTTATAACAGTTCGCGCTGGTCGCCTTCCACGCAAATGCGAAAATCAAGGTCATCTGAGATAGTAGCTGCGTTGAAGAACGTAGCCACTGTCTCATTTGGCATTGTGACTAATAGACGAACCAGCATGAACGCGTTAATCGTTTCGTCACAAACCGGAATGATTCTCGTATTTTAACATCACAATTGATAATTTTCTAGGCTAGCGTCTTATAATTTTGCTTCGGCGATCTATTGGAATAATTAATTTTAATTTTTACGGCATTACGCTTTTAGATTTTTGAGCTTACGGTAATTATTAGCAAATTAGTACATGAACACAGAGAGATGAACGTCATGGTTATTGTAAATGCGCAATGCATCATATAGTTACGGGTCGTTCGTAAATAAAGTTCCATTACATTCAGCAGAAAATCTCCTAGACGCCACATTTTAAAAAGGATTTTTAGCTAGGGAAAGACTAATGGTAAAAAAAAAACAGACCTTTGGGGCCGTGCTTGATGTGGAGGATCGAGAAAAATGGCGCTGGGAGGTATATCCCTTTAATTATAGAGTAAAAATTTGGTACATGCTTGTGCACCTGGAAGCAAGCTGTAAAGATTAACAATATTAATGCCACTAGATGGTACCACGGTAGAATACAAAGAAAATACCCTAGCGCCATCTAGTGACAGAAATATTGTTAATCCTTACATCTTGCTCCCAGGTGCACGAGGACGTCCAACATTTTAACTCAATAATTAAGGAGGGACGAGGCTTGTTTGATGTGTTAAAAGGTATTTCTTTGTGCATTCCTTTACTTGCTGCGACCAAGCACTAGAGAGAACTCGATAGGGCTAGATGCTGCAGACTTTAATTTGGTAGCAACCCACCTTTAGGTGCAGAATTTACGTTGTTATTTGCAGACAGTAAGTTACGCCGCATGAAAATTTGCAGAAAACTAGTACGTCTGAGGAATTTTTATTTTGCGGCAGCAGAAATCTGGACTTCCTGGCCATATTTTACTGCAAAGGGAAAAAAATTTGATGAGATGCGTCTTCAAGGGACACCCCGCCTGCCTTATAACATTACGCGTGCCAAATTACAGCTACGCGCAGATCATCATCCGATCAATTACGGTGCCAAGGTCGGCTGGGGTGGTAGCTGCGTTCCTCACATAGCTGCTGTCTCGGTTGGCTTTGTGAATAGTACACCAGACAGAATCAAATCAGCGATTGTGTCGTCACAAGCCGGAATGATTCTCGTATTTTAAAATCACAATTTATAATTTTCCAGGCTAGTATCTTATAATTTTGTTCGGCGATCTATTGGAATAATTAATTTTATTTTTTACCGCATTAGTCTATTAGATTTTAGATCTTATGATAATTATTAGAAAATTAGTAGGTGTACACACAGAGATGAAACGTCGTGATTATTGTACGCGCGCAATGCATCATTTAGTGACAGATCGATAGTAAATAAAGTTCCATTATATTCAACAGAAAATCTCCTAGACGCCACATTTAAAAAAGGATTTTTAGCAAGGGAAAGACTAACGGTAAGGAAATAATCTTTGGGGCCGTACTTGATGTGGAGGATCGAGAAAAATGGTGCTGGGAGGTAAATCCCTTTAAATTATGTAGGGAGAATATGCACATTTTGTGATCATACATTTTAGTGTTTCGCATCAACGAATTGGAACAAGTTGCGAATTTTGTGATATCACAAAATCGAGGAAAGTATCTGTCTTAACATTTATGTGATGCCGGCCTACTACTAGAGGTGTGCGATGTTCTAAAACTCTACTCGAACTCTGCTCGTTGCTCGCGTCCACTCCAAGAAAAGCTTCAATGAAAATGCGATTCGCCAGTTTTTGACCGATTTAGTCGTTCTAGTATACCAACCGAATCATTTCTGTGGGAACTTTCAGGTGGTGTAGATTAAACACCAGTTATTTTAAGTCACATTCCGAAAACTGGAAAAACCATTTTGTAGCATCGACTACTGTCAATTAAAGGCACCTGTTCACCGTTTCGATAGCTTTGCCCATATTCTAAACACAGCATCCATGTTCCAGATTCTCAGTCATCCAATAGGCTGATGTGGGTCACGTGATCTGGTTTTAGTTATGAAAATCACGGCGCTATGCTGCAGATAGTGTTGTTCCATTTTAATTTAACGATATTTTCTTTCTATTGCTTGAAGGTTCTACGGTGCTGCATCTAGGCGTTGAAAAGGTGCCTATAAGCAGCCTCTTGGTCCTTAGTACTACCCTATTAGCTTATCAAATGAAAGAGAAACTTGTGAACAAGTTTGTTCACCAAATGGTAGAATTGGGCTTGACACTCGATTCGGCTTGCATACCCATGCCTACTAACGAAATAAAATCTGAGCACATAATGCAAGCTGGAAAATAATTTTATAGAAAAAGTAAGCTACATGTAAAAAAAAAAAACAATGTCTGAAATATGTCTAATCTACTGATAACCGATTAGCGTGGCCATTTATCACCTTGATAATATCCATTTCACACTTAGTCCTCGTTTCTGTCGGCACCATTTTCAGCAACTCTGCAACATACTTGCCGAACTTCTCCTCACGACTAGGCTCGACGTCTCTGCAAAAATATGGCAAATTAAACACGCAATTATAAAACTGTTTACAAATTTAATTCGCTAATGTTCAAGTACAATGTTACCGTAAATGGCTTGTTAAATGACGACTGGATTTTATTCAGTAAAAAACACAGGGAAGCGGTAAAAAAAAGCAAAGCCCGTTTTCTAGCTTACTTCTGTCCATGAAGAGTGTTTACTTTAATAGGAAAAGTCAGCGAGTAAGCGGTTGTTCACATACGTTAACTGGATTCAATTTAGCATTAATGCAATGCCTTTATTCTGATTTATTCATAAATTTAGTTTATTAGATCGTCCCTTTTCAAAACCCAACACAATTCAGTTAAAACTAATTTCTAACCACGAAGCTTCGATGCGAATTAACCACACAGCGGCCATATTGTTAGCCTGTGTTAACAGGAGAAAGTGACTGCTCATTGCTTTCCTGGAGAGAGTAACCGCTCATAATGTCTCCTGGCGTGAATGGTCCACAAGTCGTGACGCAACCATCCCAAAAAAAGGTGACAAAATTGTTTGTGTTCGTGATACGAGTTGGCAGTTTGAAGGTTGTGTGGTTAGACATTAGTTTTAACTTTGAATTATGGTGGATTTTGGAAGGAGACGATCTAATAAACTAAATTTGTGAATAAATGAGGAGAAAGCATGCATTTTCGTTAATGAATCCAGATCATGCACGTCAATGATCGCATAGGCCTAATCAGTTTTACTACAATGTGATATGTAAATTATTAACTTGTTCCTTTTTAGCAATGGAGTGTGTTTGGAGGCCATCCGACGGGGCTTGAGAAACAACTTTAAACTGCCCAACTGGGTTTTAAATAACAACCAGCGATAAGTAATTGGACTAGGTGATAAATCTATGACTAACCTAAGCCACTTGCTTCAAGTGAAAAATGCCCGGACAATTCTGATGAACCTATTCTTCACTAGCAAGAAAAGGGAAGTCCACCTTTGTCAGAATTTAGGGCAACCTCCTGAGTGACTGTTCAGCACCACATTACTGACTCGTTAACAATCAGCCATGTAAAGTATTGCATACCACAGCGTCTGCGGATGATGTGATTGATAGAAAGCCCATCTTACCGCATCGGTTGAATACACCCGTTATCGTAGAGCTTCAACTTCTTAAACTAAAGTACATGCAATCGTGCAAGTTCTTTTGAAACTCTGTACACCTTACTAGTATTGAGCCCATGGTTTCAAAGGTTGTTAGAGGTTCTTTCAAAAACACTTTCTGAAAAATGGTGTTTGTAGGCTCCCATGCCAATCATCAACACGGTTACCCATTCCCAAACTAAGTTAAAAAAGGTTTTGTACTCCTAATTTAGAGATTTCTACAGGAGACTTCAGGAGATGGAACGATCCCAGGCAACTAGTGAGCCAAAGTTGTCAGAACCTAAAGAGTTGCAGAAACAGGAGGAAAATATCCTGTTGTGTTGGGAGTCATCCCAAGTTGCAGAAGAGCAACGGGGCCACAGTGAGCACTTTTACATGCAGAAAGAATAGGTGCTTTAGTGATAACCAGCTGGAACAGAAATGAAGCCTCTTTTGACAACACAGTTGGTTTTGCCAAAGGGTAGGCTTTTGATACTTCATACTGCTATTTTAATACTTGGGCTGTGAATCAGGGAAAAATAAAACTCAAGTCCGTATCTCGCGCAATTTTCAGACTTGTATTTTTGCGGATGAAGGGAAATTTGTTCTCACATTTATTTCCACATAGTGACAAATTGAAAAGAAGGCAATTGCCCAGATGGATATGGTATTGATGAACTCCAAGCCCATAGAGAGACAGATCATGGATACTGTCGGCCCCGTTAGGCCCAAAACTAAAGTAGGATACTTGTTTTTATATTTTGACCATATTGGTTCCAGCCACCACCAGCCATTCCACTGAGGCAGGCAGACAGCCAGTCTGTTTTTGATGCTCTGCTGGACTTGGATTTAGTTGGATTTCATGGGACTACACAGTCAGACTTGAGTATATTTATTCAAGTTTGTAGGTTTTACTGCAGTCAAGAAAACAACATCGGTTTAAGTTTCAGCTCCAATACCTGCATCATCTTGGAAAGGAGTAGTGTGAAACTTTCCATACCACGATAGACCTTCTTCATGAGCTTCTGGAAACAGAAAAACTCATGCCCATGTTCTTGATTAGAAGTGCGAATTTCACCAGAGGGGAGTACTTTGCGCAACACGCAGCGAGCTCCCACATGATTAGGATTGAGAACATAGTCTACCATGAGCAATGTTTGCCCTGGAACAGCCCATCATTATTACATTATCAGAGTTATTCCTAGTAGTTGGTATACAGGAAAAATGTACGTGGACCATTAACCCTGATTAAGGAGAAATGGATTAAATCAGACATTTATCCTAGTGTATTAGGCAAGATTTGGACCTTCTGTAACGATTGAAATACTGCACGGATATAGCGCAGCAGAACTTGGGTCTTAAGCGCCACAAGGCCTCTGAGCACAAGGCCACAAGGTCTTTGAGAACTTTTAAGCCTGGACTCTTGTCATGTTGTAAAAGCTTTCCACTGGCAACAATCTGGAAGCTTAATGGGAAGGAACCGGTTAAGTCCTGGAGAAAAGTCAGACACCAACAAAGTACATCTGGGCTTTAACAATCTACTGTTGTGCACCTCTCTCATCTAACTCCCTACAGTAGTAGTGAAAGTACATGCAGCCATGTCAGCATCCATGGGCTTGAGCCTACAGCCTTTCGTGTGTGGGCTGGAAAACTGGGAGATGAGGCGATGAGTACTGAATTGTCCTTTTGTTTGTTTTTTTTTCAATAATATTGCAGAAGTAATTCTTCAACAAAAACATGAATTGAATGGCACTTTCAATAAAGTTGTTTGAGTTTTTTCATTGTGCTCACCAACAAGCAGCAAATCCCAGCGAGATACTATCACCTTAGGAAAGCCTAGCTAGACTTGATCATTGGTGATGTCAAACGACAGCTGGAACTGCCCTACTGATTCCGTCCACGCTCAAGGTCGACAAAGCACGACCGCCGGTCAGCCAGAAAATGAGCGAGTGTCCAAAAGCAAGTTTAACGTGCTGCTTGTTGTAAATGTGCAAAATGACGATTGTTCAGTCATTGTGCTTTTATTTTTAATAATGGCGTGCTAAACTTAACTAGTAGCATCGTACAAGGAACAATACCAACGAACTTCGCTAGTCGAACCGAACACTACATGGCGACGCCATGTTGCAGCGAGCGCATACGACAGATGCATCCGTTTGGATTTTTCAAACGTACTGGATACGCAACGCGAGCCCTCTGCTCTTCCCCGCAGGCTATGATTACCATGACAACGACGCAGCCATGACGGAGTCGGAGAGAAAACGCAGTCGGTGGGGCATCACTTTAAGTATCAGTAGACGATGGCGTCCGGCAACAATAAGGTAAGACTTTCGCTGTTTATCCGAGTGGCGAACCCACGAGGGCAATAAAGCGAAAGTCTTACCGCATTGTTGCCGAACGCCATCGTCTAACATATTTGTACAACGATGAATTGAATCTTTAACGGACGAGCTATTGTTGCAATAAAGTGACAGTATTAGTGCATTGTTGCCGAACCATTGTCGAACATATTTGTGCAACAACAATTTTCACTGTTAGTAAACGCGCCCTTATTGTGATAGCATAACAAGCCATTGTTGGCGGGAATGTTCTTTGTTCCAACTCCGTTTTTGAAACTCAATAACTCAATAACGATAAATGCCTTATTTGTTTATTTTAATCAATTTTAACTCTTTCCTTTAGGGTCTTTCTTCAGCTGCAATAAATGTATTATTTTGGAAACAATGACACATAAATATTGCAAACATTGATAGCAGTCGTAGGCTAGATTTACTTACGTTAGTAAGAACCAAAGACCTTTGCGTTCTTATTTACGTAAGTAAGAACTTTGTTTGCTATGCCTGGAATTATTTTTTTTCCTATTTTAAAAATTAATAGTTATTAATTTAGAGTGTGAAATAGTTTATTAATACTTTAGAAACGTTTTGGGATACGTAAATATGGATAGCGATTGTTTTTTTTTACTACTTAAGTAAGAACCAAAGACCTTCGTTTTCTTCCTTACGTAAGTAAGAAACCCACGCCTAGCCGTGGTTCTTACTAGTGGTAAGACAACGGTTTCATTTTGCAGCATTGTTGCAGCAGTGTGTCTTCATGATATAAATCCACTGTTGCAACAATGGCCCAACAATGAAAGAGTTGTACAAATGGAGAAAAAAGGTGAAGCCTAGCGTAAATAGGCCTTGAAAAATTAATTTGTGAGTTGCAGCAGTCGTTTATGATAGAGGTACCGCTGACTGGGCAAGAAAAGTCGCAAGAACATGAATTCAAGAACATGAATTCTGCAACAAGTACTTAATTGTCGGCTCGGTATTTGGGACTTGTTCACAATAAAAATGTTAAAACACTAAAAAAAAGTAGGAGCTGCCACAAATTGTGGACTTCACACAGCCGCCATGTTAGAAAATCATCCATTGTGGCGACTGTATTAAGTCCACAATTTGTGGCCCACCTTTTTTAGTGTTTTAAAATTTTTATTGTGCACAAGCCCCAAATTCCGGGCCTAAATTTAAATATTTGTTGCCAAATTCATAATCCTTGTCAGTTTTCTTCCCAGTCAGAGGGCACCTCACTAATAAACTTAATACAATTGTAATCATTCAAAATGTAGACAAATTAATATTTTTGTATCATGCCTGCCTACCTCACCCCATGTTAGATTCGTGTGTTTTCAGTGTGTTGGTATTATCTCTGTGGCACCGTGATGGGTTCACTGTTGGGTATACTATTTGGCAAAGGGCGTGTGGGAAAGGGAGGGGAGGTTGCAATCTGCTGGATAATTGCGATACATGAAGGGGCTCAATGAGCTGCTGGCCCCCGGTCCTCAAACGCCTTCCTCCGTCACTGCTTAGTGGTGACTTAAAGGCACATTCCTCCCACCGCCATTTTTCTCGATCCTCCACATCAAGTACGACCCCAAAGCAGGGTTCGCTTGAAAAACCCCAACCCGAAAAAACCTGCGCTGAAAAAACCCACCAACAACGCAATTGAGGATTTTTTCAAAAAAAAAACTAACTAAAATGAGTGAATGCATGAACCAACAAACCTATTAAAATATTTGTTTGCTGTTTTAATTCAAGAAATCAGCAGTCACTTAGTTCAGCTAGTAAGTAACGGTCCACTTTAGATATGAGATATAAGAAGATTTGCCGCAGAAGCAGCAGGTCTGGCAAGGATCCAAGGGTCACTTACTGCCAGCCTTGACTTAAAAAAATTAAAATTAAAAATTAAAAAAAAAAATTTTTTTAAATTAAAAATTAAAAACACGACTGGATATGGAAGGGCCACAAATTGGTCACAAAGACCAGCATCACTAGTAAAAATTGTATTGTGTAAAAGATAAAAGATGATCGTTTATAGCTGATAGCTTTACTTTAAAGGATGCCACATTACACGCCGTAACCACATGCTCAGGAAGGGAGTTCCAAACCTTCACCACCCGAAACGAGAAAAACTGTCCACGACAACTCCGAGAGAAAGTCCGTGCAACTCCTTTCAACGGATGGTAATACTGTCAGTACGCAGTGTGAAGAAGTACCCAAAGTAAAATCGATTTTGTTGTGAAGCAACAAGTAAGTTAAAGTAAGATCATGCTTTAACCTACGTAAGTCTTTAAGTTTTGTAACTCATTTCTGGGCTTGACGTGTCCCAATCTGTTTCTCAAGTTAGACCAAACAAGTCCAAGTGTTGAAAAAACCCGCTCGGTTGATGAAGGGTTAGGTGGAGCCCAATGAAGAGCCCAAAAAAAATCACACAAGCCTTCTGGTGATTTTTAGTTCTTCTTGCTCATGAGTTGCGACCATTTTGCTGGGTTGATGCTTTGCTTGACACTCTCCTTAAGTTGGGATAGAAAGCTTTGTCGTCTAGCTTGAACGCTTGCACTCCAGCCAAAAACTCGGGATGATGTGCCACCAGGGACGACGCTGAGGGAGGGGCGGGGGGGGGGGGGGGCCGCTCGCCTTAACCCCCTCCCCCCATCATCAGATCAAAATCAAATGTATACAACAAAGAAAATTCTGGTTACTTATTAAGAAAACTACGTTAGTTTCTTTTACAGCGACAGGAAGACACAGCAGTGGAGCCTAGTTGTTACTGTGAGAGCTGTAAAACCATATTTTTTTCATCAGGATTTATAAACATTCGGAAAAAAATGGTGCAGAAAACAGCTAAGAACGTTCGGTGTGAGAAAAAATTGCAATTTTTACTTTATTCTCTTTTTTCTGTGGGGGGGGGGGTGTAAAAGTAGAACTTTCGGTTTGCCCCCCTGGATAAAATTGCTGCCCCACTGCCGCCTCCCCAAGTAAAGTGATTCTAGCGTCATCCCTGTGTGCAACTACCCACTCCTTTGCTGCATTTTCATGCTGCAATGTTAGAGTTTTCCCTTTGTTCATAGGGCCCATAATAATAAGTTTGATAAAACACGAAAAAGACCCAAAAAATCCGAAAAAGCCCCAAAAAACCCGATAAAACCCGAAAACAACCCACCCGTGCAGGGTTTTTCGAAAAAAACCCGTGTTTTTCCAAACACTGCCCCAAAGGTCTATTTACGTCCCGTTAGTCAATCCCTTGCTAAAAATCCGTTTTAAAATGTGGCGTCTAGGATATTTTCTATCGAATATTGGGAACTATATTTATTAGTATCCTGCGATTAAATGATCCTTTGCGTGCGTACAATAACCATGATGTTACATTTGTGTATGTGTGTGCATGTACTAATTTTTAATCGTTTGCTAATAATTACCATGAGATCAAAAATCTAAAAGACTAATGCGGCAAAAATTAGAAATATTTATGCCAATAGATCGCCGAAGGAAAATTTTAAGATTCTGGCCTAAAATATTATAAAGTGCGATGTTAAAATACGAAAACTTTCCAGTTTGCGACGGCACAATTTTTGCGGTCATGCTGTTTCGTCTACTACGCCTAAGGCCAACTGAGATAGTAGCTGCGTTATTCGCTGCCAGGAAATCAGCTACTATTCCTTGTATTCCTTCGCAGAGTCTCGCGAAACGGTGGGATGGTAATATGCGCGGATGGTGACCTGCGCGTGGCTGTTATAAGGCAGCCGGAATGTACCTTTAAAGGCCATAAGCATATACAAGGAGGTAAAGCATTTATTTGCTAATGTAGGCCTACTGAATTGCCGGGCTGCATCTGTACCGCTTTGCCAACGAAAATAAAAGTAGTCCAGATCTCATTTAGTCTTTCAATTAAGTGTGTCACTTATTGTCCGTTGTTGGTCTTTATTATTTCATACTTGCTTGCTAATCTAGTTGCTTGGCATTAAGTTATCACATCACTGGATTTTTTTTAATTTTTATCTCTTCCGGAATCATTATTTGGAACTTCTCAAGCGTTGCTTTTGGATCAAGTCTGTATGGAAAATGTGGTGGATTAAGCTGAATGCTTCATAAAACACGACTTTGAAAGCAATAAACAAAAATTCGGAAGCTATAACTGGAAAGATCTACATCATTAAAACAGTATGATGTGCGTGCGTGTTTGTACCTCTACTCCTCTGGAACCAAGGCACCTACAAAGACGGGTAGGACTAAGTGAAAGATAATTAAATTGCGCAACCGTTAGGCCTATTTTGTGTCGCTGTAACTTGATTTTATGATCTTCAAATAAGCGAAAAACACAGCAAAAATAACGTCAAGGTTGCTTTTTTTTTACCCTCATGACGTCATAGTTTGTTCACGCAAAGTTTATTATGCCTGAACAAACTTTCTTGATAAAACTATGACGTTATGAGCAGGCGCGCTGAGAGATATGATGGACGAACTGTAAGCAATAATTGCAATTAGTTTGCATCGAAAAATTCAGTACATCGATTTTCTGATGCTCTTGGAATTAAAGAAATTACAGGAAGCATGGATCGACGCCAGTGTAGTAAGAAGAGGGATATACATAAATGACGTCACGCAAAAAGGGGAAAGGGGTACACACAATTGTGACGTCACAATAATATCGTTTTGTAATAACTGCCAAACGAGAGGAAAAGCAAGAAATAAGGCCTCAGAAAATTTCGGGAAAAATCGAACTAATTTAGCGAAATTAGTAAAAATAGCGAATCAGCGCTTCATTCAAATAATTTCGAACGGAATGAAAACATCCATTAATTTTCTAAGAACTTAATAATCCGTTCCTCGTCATAAGAGCAAGTAAGCTTTAACGATGAAAGGGATAAGGGCGGTTTTACGCAACGACAATTTACTCGCACACTATAGATTTTACTAAATACTAATACTAAATAATACTAAACACTAAATCTGCAGACTGCTTCTCGCCTTTACCGGAGAACACGGCATTCAAGCCGTCTATATGTAGCTACCATAGAAACAGTGCGTATACGCAGATCTTCTCCTCGTGCCTCGACGTACGATGTGTGACCATGGCAGCGTCGATTTGTGACAAAAAGAAAACATTTTTTTTTTACTGCAGTACAAGCCGACGAATCGATTTCTGAATGCCGTCTTCGATTCGATGAAAGCCATGTTGGATTATGAATTCTCGCTGCAGGCATGCTATTTATTCAACCGTCATCTGATCGCTGCTAGAAGCTGTTCTTTGAGCGAGAATAGCAAATGTTGGAAATAGCGTGAAATAACAACAATGTTGTAGCAACGTTTAAAATTACTGTTGTACTTTGTTCTTTATCCGTGTTGTTATTTATAATACGTTTAATTTGTTGTCTATCACCTCATTTATTTAGTAGAAATGGGAAACTAATAGTAAAGAAATAACGGCTGACTAGCAAATAGCGTTCGGCAAGCGAGCAGGTCTCGTTGTATAAACGCGCCCTAAAAGTACGACGATGGAAACTGACCTTCCCCCCACCTCCCCACCCCAAATTTTGTTAGGGAACCACACTTTTTCAAACAAAATTGTCAAATTGGTCAAATGGCTAAGTGATGGCAGAACTAACTGACTGAAGTATGAATTGATTTCATCGAAAACTCGGTACCCGACAAAGCCCCTGCCAGAACTACACATCAAGATAGTGTGAAAGACTACCAACCTACTTCAGTACCTATGCCGGATCTCTTTTTTAACCTATTCTGAACGACATCTTGGCCTCTACTGTGATAAGGGGTTTTCCGGTTCGAATCCTGGGTTTGCTTCTGCCGTTACTGAACATCTATTCCTAAAAAGTCTGTTAATTTTTCTTTAATGAGCCGATTCACTTACACAAGTGTTAAGTTGTTTCGGAAGACATAAACTTCAACAAAATGTATTTAACACCAAAAATTTAAATTTTCAGCAAGAGAAAGCATAAAAAAACAAAAATTGTATTATACAGCGAGACAACTTTTTAGTTTTTTGGGGGGAGCTTTACATAATCAGTAGTAATGTCACGATGGTTTATTTTTTATCGATAAAATGTTCTCAACCCCCAGTTGCATTCCTAAGCTGAAAAAAGGCTGAGCGCTTGTGTGAAGTGTTTGTATCAGCTTCGGAATGTAACGAGAGGTCGAGGACAATCTATATATATAATTTCACAAGATGCGGAACGCAGTCATCGGCAACGCAGCAGCAATCTGCATCTGCAGCAGCTGCATACGATGCCATCTCTGCCATCTACCGGCGGAACGGCAAATTATAAGAGTAGCAGCCAAGGCCCGCTGAGATAGTAGCTGCGCCCGGAACGCAACGGCCAGCAGCGCGAACATACGATGCCATCTACCCACCGAACGGCAAATTAAATAAGGGGGGGAGCGAGACGGGGGGAGGAGAGAGAGACGACGCGGAATGAGCGAGCGAAGCGAGCGACTCCCCTAGTTATCAATAATTAAACTACGTTCGAGTGACATTTGAAACGAGAATATACCGTCTCCTAAGACCCTGCAAAGTTTTAATAAAAAAAATGGTTCTCAGGCCTTTCCGCATCGATTTTTTTTGTAAGAAATAAAAATAATTGGCGCGGCATTAGTGATTTATCCAAAGTCAACGTTAGTCTGATAACTACTGTTGTATCAATATTACATAATCCGTCGCATTAAGTGAAAAACCTCGCTTCAAAATATTTTTTTTTTTTTTTTTTCAAATTCGATCTATGAATAAAAATCTATGAATAAAATAATAATTAAATACTGTGTTGAAGCAATCTGGTCATCTTTTTTTTTAATGTCTAGTCAACACGTTCTGCTTTGCTTCAATAAGAAATAAAAGCCTTTTAACCACTATTTGCATGGATTGCTTTCAGAAGACGAACGTATCGTGACTTACACGTGTGCTGGCGTTCGTTTGTTTTAGTTCTGAAAACTACAGAAACTACAAAAACGGTAATTCAGGATGGCGTTAGTATCTGTGCGAACTGAATGTGGGACAAAAGCTTTAAGAATTGGGGAATTTCAAGCCGGATTTAAGTGTGTAAGTCAACCATTTGAAAACGTCAAACACACCTTTGATATTTACGACTACTGATAGTCAATAAAAATTAACTTCAGTATGGAAAAAAGCCCTTTTTTTCTTGTGGTTTTTTACCACAAAAAGCGTTTTAAAACAAAGCCTCATCCCTCATCAGTTTTCAACTTTTTGTGCCCGAGAACCATTTTTTAACTTTGCATAACCTAAGTTCTTTTACTTCTCCCGACTATCCATCACTAACTTGCCGAAAGTATCCTAACTCACCGTGGAAGCTGTCGGTTATTGTAGGACGGACATTGACCAGTCACAATGCGTCGACAAAGTAAGTAGGCCTATACGTGTTTATTTTTAATGAAAATTTTGTTTCTTAGATTTAAAATCGAATATGATCCAACTAACTTAACAACTAAGTTTTACGACAATTATTATTAATTTAAATAATTACGCCTTTATTTGTATTTGTTTGTATTCCGTCGCTATTGACTATATATGGTCATTCGAATGGTGCCGTAGTCGCTGCTATGATTTTATAACAGGTTGAGTGAGTCATCTTTATTCCAGTGGAGGATAAGGCGCTATGTCAGTGATCCGGACACAAATTAGGTTGCCAGTTCGAATCCGGGGCATGCCACTCCGACGAAACGTAGGAGTATAAAGATGGCTTACTGTACTACTTTATTTCCAGTGTATGATTTTCGTCTTTCCTTTATATTATTAATTTATTTTCAACTATTTACATTTAATTGAAGTGCCACATTTAATCACCACCCTTCGAATATTAGCAGCGATTAGGCCTAACACGCTTTGACGGAAAGCTGATACTGGTTGATCGTTCTGTCACCATGGTAACCAACGATTAATCTTGCGTTGCTGGGAAGTCAAATCATGCCTCACGTGGCTATCAGGTAGCAATTGGTTTAAGCCTACGAAATGTAGTTCTATCGTACTTTCGTTATGTCGCGGAGATCAGGAACCAGATGATTCGATTGTTAAAACAACATGGAGAGGAAAAAATGACAGTTTTATGTGATAAAATACCGTGCAGCTCGTCTTATCGTTGTGAAGGGGGTGTGATTGGCTGATGGCTGCCGTTTACTGGCTTTTCATTGGACGTCTCTTGGGTAGTGCCACACGTTATTAGGCCTACATTTGAGCAATTAATCCTAAAATTCGCATCAGAGAAAATTTCCTCAGCAATCTATAGATTCCTAGGACAAGTATGGTGCGAAGTAATTTGTCACGGAGTGATTAGAAAATCCAAGAAAATCCGGAGTGATTAGAAAAAACCAGGAGCCCTCTAGCTTCGACTGGCCAAATAAGTAACTGTACCCTAGCGTGGTTACATAGGCAGATCGTCTAGTCCTAAATTCCAGTAAATTCCCCTAAACCTCTCCAGCCCTTGCTCGTGAAGATAGATAAACCGGTTCAATTTTGAGCTTCTACTAAACGTTTTCAGGATTCCAATCAAAATATTAAAGTTAATTTCCCTGAGTTTTCCAGGTTTTCGGGAGTAGTTGAGCTCAAATTCCAGGGTATTTACCGTAATTTTAGGAAGGATTCTTTTGCGGACATTTTGCCAGTGTTCCAGTCCAGTAATTAGCCCAATGCAATGAACTTGTAGGTGTCAGTAAAGGATAACATATTTTTTAACATTGTGTTTTAACACAATAGGCTTTTATGCAATTAGGGTTACTTATAACCTTTATTACTTTGGTTTTTTTTTTTCACTGAGTTTTCAAAGTTTTTGTGAAAAATTAAAAAATTCCCTGAGTTTCCCGTAGTTTTAAACGTAGTTTAAATTCCCTGAGGTTTCCAGGTTGGTGGGAACCCTGGTTTTAGATGAGAAACAAGTGGAGTGGGGCTGCCCTGGGATTCCAACTGAGAAACCTCCGATCAATTAGGCGTCGATCTTGTTATAGAGCTGAGATAATCCAAAATAGAGCCCATAGTTGCTGAAGAAAGCTAGTATTCTTTGACGCTACCTTGGATGGCAGTGAGACTGGCAGGAACTTTGCCAAGTTCCTCTTTGCAATCCCCTGCCAGATAAGCTTCTTCTGGTAACAAGAACGAACGCTGCCACTGCTTACCACAATGGCCACTAACATTGCATAGCTGACGTTGAACAGCAAATTCTGAAATAAATAAAAAAAAAATGGGAATTTTGAAAATCGTAAGAGAGCAAAACATTTGCTGTTATGCTAGGAGTAGCAGGCATACAGACTTCGCACGGGATTTTGTTTCACCCGTGGTTGTTTCCCAGTTTTCGGTCGGTGTGGCCGGAACGTTGACTGCACAAGCAATTTTTCTTCCCGTAGTACTCCCCTTTCCCTCTCCTCTCCTCCATTCCCTCCATCATCTCCTTTTCCTCCTCGTCCCTGTCCCGTTCACCCCTCTCGAATGTGAAGCCGCCACTTAGCAGTCCCCACTTAGCCAGCAGACCTTACAAAGCACTCGCCATTTCACAATTTGTGCTCGCCCCATACCAATGACATCTTGCACGATGCATGGTTTTTCTAGTTCATGGTTTTGTAGAATTCTCTTTAACACCAGTGTTAATGAAGATAAAGCAGTTACGTAGCCTTTAGAAATCTGAGCATAACGCCGCAAACCGTTCGTCTCTAACTTGTACGGTTCCCGAGATAAAGAGCAATAGTGTCATTCGCTATTGCTAGTCGCCATTTTGGCGAGTAAGGCTAAATTTCAGGTCGCTAACTACTGATTTCCATTCGCCAAATGGCGAGTGGCGACCGACATTGGAGAGGGTTGGTCCCGTTTCTTCTTCTCCCCCCCCCTCCTGTCTTCCTACCAGTGTCTCCTATTCCCTTCCTCCCCTTTGCTACACTTAGTTCAATATGAATGGGTAGTTGAATTAGTTACTGCCCCTCCCCCTGGTCCTGCCCCTCGTCCTTTTGCTTGATTTTTCAAAAACTGTTTCGGTCTCCGTAACAAACAACCCAAAAAAATCATCTTTTATAGGTTCAGTTATGTTCTCTGCTGCAGAAACAACGCGACACATCTGTATGTAACATTTTAAGACTCAATTTTTTTTAAATCGGTGCGTTTTCATCAAATACGCAGAATTTTAAGTGAATACAAAATTGTAAAAAAAAAAAAAACTTATTTTGAAAACCGTCGCCTCACTCGCATCCGTTTTGTTGCAACGCAACGCAGACAGTCGCCGCGTTACATCGACGAAATAAAAATAAAGAGCTTAAAAATCCTCTTAAAAACCTAATTCCCGATTCCTCTTGTGCAACATTTAGGAATTCGCATTTTCTCCATTTACCCAAATCACTTCACGCACTCGAAAAGCGATATAAAACACACAGAATTAAAACACTTAATAGGCAATCACCTGGAAAATCGCCATTATTGCTAGCTGCAATTGTTAATAGAACGAAACACAGGCTCGCCGAAACATCCATCACAAGGTCACCAGGTACGCAGAAAGTTGTTAGCCTAATGCTTTAAGAGTGAAACCGGAAAAAAAAAGGAAAAAAACGCAACGGTTTCCCTTTTCACATGGCTGACCCCATGGATTTGCTTTCGTCACGCTCAGCTAAAAGTGTGTCAGAATTAAGCATTGCTAAGCATTTAGGCAATTCACAAGTCACACCTCGTAGCTTCTACCTATTGTTTCTTTCAGTGCCATTTCTAATAGCAATTTCTCCTGTCGGGAAGCTTAGAATTAAGCGAACAGTCAGTAGCCTGAATCCAAAACATCAACAAGTGTTGCCGTAGGACAGTCACACGGGGTCGTAGACGCAACACGTGCGCCGATGGAAAGGAATATGTTTACAACGTTAAATGTCAACTGCAAGGTGTTACCATGGAAGCACTGATGATATCTAACTTCGAATTTGGGTAATTATAAGAGATATGGGACTCGAACTAAGCAAAGGTAAGCTCAGAATTTATACCCAAGACTGTGAAGATTTAAAATTAGGCCTAAAACTGAATGGAACAACCTATTGTATACCAGGTGTTTCAAAATGCAGTTGTTACCGTCACACATATTAACGTGACGTTCTATGGATCAATTAACGTCGAACAAATGGCTATCCTCAACTTAAATATAAAGATAAACGCAGAGTTACAGTACAAACACTGTGAAAGATTGATAGTAGGCCTAAAAGTAAAAGTGAACGAAACAAACCTGTTGTTTACCGAGTACTTCTAAAGGAAGTTGTTCCCAATACACCAGTGCAGTGCGATGTTACACAGATAAACTGATTTTCGACCACTGATATTTACCCCAGCCAACAGAGAGAAGGTAGCCTATATATTTATCGCTGCCATCTTTGATTTTGCCATTGTGTAGTAACGTCAGCCATTTTGTTTCAAAAATGGATCTATACACCGAACTCAATTCCGTACGTGCGAATTACAACTACTCAGTTCTTCCAGAACCCATCGACGTTTTAAAAGCGTTCACCCAATTACGATATTCGGAATACACAACAATCCTAAGTTCGGTGAACGATGATACATTAGCGTACACTCCTACCACAGAAGACAATTTCTCCACTACGTCAACAACAACAACAACAACAATATTTCCTGAATTCACCACTGCATTACGTTGGAACTCAAGTGAATCTTCGTGTGATATTAATTATGAATTTGTGGCTGCAAGCAGCTTATCTTTAGTGACTATTATTCTCAATTTTCTGGCATTATCGACTCTCTGTGTTTCATCTTCAGATAAAGAGGGGTCCCATCATCACATTATTTTGACTGCCCTCGTCATCAATGACCTGGTAGCAGCTTTAGTTTTTGCCGTCAGCAGTGTCGGTAGTTTCGTGCTGGAATGTGCGCCATTAGGGGGGGGAAAGTGGTTGTGCGGCCCTGGGGTGGATACTCACAGCTACGCTCTTGTGGTCGCCCAGACTGGTACTCATCATTACATTGGAACGGTACCTCAGCATTGTGCAACCGTTGTTTCATTTCCGTAAGGTAAGTAGAGTACACAGTTTTACATATGTTTATTTGACGTTCATTACTTTATCCGGAAAACAAGGTAAACAAGGAGCTTTAGGGTATCCATTAAAAACAAGGTAAACAAGGAACTTAATCCGGTGCACAGGGACCTTACAAATGCGGGAGTGTCCATGCTCACTTTGTCTCTGCCACCACTTTGTCACAAGGTCTTCTTGGGGGGGGGGGGGGGTAGCTGTGGGTTTCTCTTCCTGGCTCCAGACCAGTTGACTTACTTGAATAAAAATTTGGTACGCCCTCGTACACCTGGAAACAAGCTGATATTAGTGTCACTAGATGGCGCCAGAGGATTTTCTTTACATTTTTCCGTGGCGACATCTAGTGACATCAGTATCGTTAATCTTTCCTTAGCTTCCTGCGACAGAGTACTCGATAGGCCTAGATGATGCAATGCTAGTTTGGTGGCAACCAGCGTTTAACGTCGCCAAAATCTTATTTCAGCAAAGTAATGCTAACAGGCTTTAATTTTCCAAGCACACGTGAGAAATGGGTGGGAAGCAAAAAACGAAATTTCTACCCCAGTTGGCCTTGGCTTGAGAAAAAAAACCTCCGTCCTGGATTGGTTGAAGGTCGTTTAAACGCCAATGCTTGCGAATTAATACGTGACTGGACTAATTCCAGCACAACTAATATTTTTCAAACATTTTTATTAGGTAAAAACCTATATACATAACGTAAGTTTTAAATTTTGAGCAAAAGGAAAAATGGCTACTCATTCGACAACTGGCGCTTGGGGGTCGCGACTCAGAACGAGTGGTGGAACATCGAGCTGAATAATCTTGGAAACTTCTCCTGTACGCGACGGATCCGAAATATCCAGAAATGGCATACGATATTTCCCAATCCATGGATTTGATTATCACTAAATACAGATGCAAACCTATTTACGTTGCCTTTATGGACTTATGTCAGACTGCCGGAGCGGGGAATCGAACCCAAGACTTTTGGAACCAAAGACCAAGATCCTACCGCTGAGCCATACTGACACGACCTTTATAAGGAAACGTCCATAGGCAGCATTTAACACGTGCATGTATACATATATAAACATTAAAAAAAAAGAGGCCGTGTCAGTATGCCTCAGCGGTCGGACCTCGGCCTGTGGTTCCAATAGTCGTGGGTTCGATTCCCTGCTCAGGCAGTCTGACACACAAGTCCAAAAGGCAACGTAAATAGGTTTGCATCTGTATTTATTTGACTCTTGAGCCGTCGGTTTTCCGTTCTGTTTGTATATCACTAACCTGGATTTGCATACTTCATGCGATTTGCTGATTTGTGTGAAGATTTGCACAGATTTACACTTGATTTGGATCGATTTACACCGATTCGCATAGACTTACTAGATTATTTTGCTAAATTTGCAGATGTGTAGCTTTGCACTGAGATTTTCAGATTAGCACCGAGATTTACAAATTTGTGCCGAGGTTTGTAGATTTCCAAGAATTTTAGTTTTCGTGGATTTCTGTTGATTTGCATGGATTTGCCTATTTACAGATTTATAGATTTGCACCGAGATTCGTAGATTTGCACGGATTTTAATAGATTTTCGTGGGTTTCTCCTGATTTGCATGGATGTGCGGATTTACATATTTGTAGATTTGCACCAAGGTTTGCAGATTTTAACCTTGAATTGCAGATGTCACATGGCTTTTCAAATCTAGTCATCGTGGCTGAGCAGTGAGAGCGCTCAGTCTGGTTGCTGGAGGTTTGTAAATCTGGCAGAACTCCTGGAAAGTGGATCTTGGCAAAGTCCCTGCCAGGACTGGTGGCCAGGGTAGCGTGAGAGGCTACCATGCTCCTTCAGCGGCTATGGGAATTTCTGGCCAATTGTGGACAACTTTTTGGCCCCAACGATGATTGGAGGTTTCCCGGTTCAAATCCCCGGGTTGGCTCCTCCCTTTTAACAGATATTTCTTCACTAAAAATCTGGTAATGTTCAAAATTGAGCCGGTTCAACCACATAAGCATTAAACTGCTCGACTGACTTAAGGCTCAAAGAAATTAATTTAAATAAAAATAATAATAAATTCCGAAATCGAAAGTCTTACGAGGTTTCAGCGTCTGTCGGACCCCTTGCCTGTACGCCACTCCTGGTTAAACTTAGAAGCAAGCCCATTTCCTATTTTACCTGCCATTCGGTTTGAAATGGGAAGGTATCCAATCCATCCATCCTCCGTACAGTTTTAGTACCACCTTTATTCTTCAACCAGTTCTTAAGTGGAAGATAAGGGACCAGACTTTCAAAATCGAGTAATAAGCCTACGCCAACATGTCATAATAAACACGCTCGGATTCGTCTGAGTGAATAGAAGCATTATCACATTAGGGACTGGTCATTAGTTATGGCCGGGGGTGGGCCGGAGGAAATGAAAATGTGACCACCAAATTTTCGATGACCCCCCCCCCTCCGAGACCCTGAAAAAATCTTGACCAAAAATAATGTGCCCCCCTCCCCCGCAAAAAAAAAGCGCTTTTTGAATACCAGTTAAGACTGTCTGCGATTGACTCCTGTAGCCAAGATTAGTATAGCTAAACTAAGTAAGTAGCTCTCCACACCGATACCAACTATTAGTTACTATTAGTTGTAAGGAAACGTGACTCGTTTTTAATGAAAAGACATGTAAAAATGTTCCTTACACCCATCTCTTGCCGAGAATCATTCAATAAGTATGATGAACACATCGTTTGCTTGTATGCCCACATCCGTAACATAGTTAGCACCTAAAAGACAGAAGAAGCAAACGAAACAGGTGCTAAGGCTTTTCTACAAAGATTTTTGCAAAAACTCGACTTGCAGAAATGATAGTAATATCTCCAAAACCTACTAACACTTAGGCCATGGGGGGTCTGGGGGGGCTCGTCCCCCAGAAGCTGAAGCGTTTTTAGAAATTTTGACTGCTGAAAGTGCCATTTTTGAGTCCAAAATTGACTCTTTCTTCCAGTTGGTCAGTGTGTTTTCGACTCCCCTCTTGACGGAACCTGACAAATTTATGAACCCCCCCCCCCCCCGAGAGGTTCCAAAACTTCATGACCCCCCCCATCCCCCCCACCCCTCCGGCGATAAATAATGCTGGTCCCTAA